>JAPMOB010014435.1:0-12782 GCA_029875015.1 Lepomis gibbosus | reverse complement strand
GTTATCTTAACGGCCACCCAGTTATCTTAACGGCCACCCAGTTATCTTAACGGCCACCAGTTATCTTAACGGCCACCCAGGTATCTTAACGGCCACCCAGGTATCTTAACGGCCACCCAGGTATCTTAACGGCCACCCAGGTATCTTAACGGCCACCAGTTATCTTAACGGCCACCCAGGTATCTTAACGGCCACCCAGGTATCTTAACGGCCACCAGTTATCTTAACCGCCACCCAGGTATCTTAACGGCCACCCAGGTATCTTAACGGCCACCCAGGTATCTTAACGGCCACCAGTTATGGCCACCAGTTATCTTAACGGCAACCCAGGTATCTTAACGGCCACCAGTTATGGCCACCAGTTATCTTAACGGCCACCAGTTATTACCACCCAGGTATCTTAACGGCCACCCAGTTATCTTAACGGCCACCAGTTATGGCCACCAGTTATCTTAACGGCCACCCAGGTATCTTAACGGCCACCCAGTTATATTAACGGCCACCAGTTATCTTAACGGCCACCCAGGTATATTTGGTGGTTATCTGTTACGTTACAAGTGGACACATTGGATATTATACAGTATGGACCAGCGACAGTGAACACACCTGTGTAGATGTAACTTGTTAGCTAACATGTTGGTTTTGATAGGCTTCGTCGTTAGCACACTTACTCCACGTGGGAAAACGTATTGCTGATGGAGAAAGTCAGCAGAGGAGACACATCCAGAGAGAGACAGGAATTATTAGTTTTTTCGTCTTTTCAGAAACACAACACAAACAAACGTTATTCCAAAGATAACATGACAGAATGCAGTTTAAAAATAAACTTTTATACTGTTTTATTTACTTATAATTTTCATTTATCGGCTAGTATAAACACTGATTTCTCTGTAGTAAGCGCACATTGGTCGATACGATCGACACGCTGACTTATTGATCGGGCTGACGACATCATAGTATTGAAACTGTGTGTGCGTGTGTTTGCGTGTGTTCCTGGAGTTGGACCGCCTCCATGACGCCCATGGACTCCACGACCGCAGACTTCTTCCACCTAACCGGCCACTCACTGTCATTTTCTCTTTTTCTCTCCCGCCTCTCTCTTCTCCGACTACGCTGTCATTTCACTCCTTACACTTTTGGCCTTATTTCCTCCTCCTCCTCCTCCTCCCTCTGCCTTCCTTAATTTACACGTTTCTCTCATTCTCTCTCCCCCTCTTCCTTTTCTTTCTTTTCCTCTCTTCCTGTTTCTTCTCCATGCAGACTTGACCAGCAGACCCCGTAGCCCTCCTCAGCCTCCTCCGCTACCACCGGGCCGGCCGCCGCCGCCGACTCCTCCCCAGGAGAGAGGAAGCGAGACGGAGGTGGTGGGAGGGGCAGGAGGAGGAGCAGGAGCAGCTGTGGTGACAATGGCAACGACAGGAGGAGGAGGAGGGGGAGGAGGAGGAAGTGGAGGCAGCGGAGGTGGTAGTGGAGGAGGAGTGGAGGACTGGGAGGAGAGGGAAAGGGACACTCCTCTCCGCCAACTAGAAGCTGTGGAGGGAGAAGAGAGGGACGGAGCGAGGGCGCCACGAGCCATCGATAACCAGTACTCCTTCTTCTGATGAAGGGAAGGCCATGTGGAGGAGGAGGAGTGTGTGTTTGTGTGTATCCAACAGAGTGTGTGTTTGTGTGAGCGAACGTGAGAGTGGATGAAGCGGCGTACATCATAGCCATTCATAACCAGTATTTTTATTTTGTTAGCAAGGTGGAGGAGAAGAGGAGGAGGAGAAGGAGGAGGTGGTGTAAAAGTACTAACACTATACGAGAGAGAGAGAGAAGACTAAGCAGACGGAGAGACGGGTGAGAGCAGCTTTACAACACTAACTAGCGGTACATTTCTTTTATTATTTTATTTCTTAGTCCGATAAGCTTTGTTTTTGCCGGTACGCCTCACAGCAGGCTCTTTCTTGTACGTGCAAGTGAACAGTAGTGAGAGCTTGAGCCCTGTGAAGCCAGCAGTCCCGATACCTCACAGTGGTCCTGCCGAGACGACGCACGCCAGCCAGACGCCAAACATACGGGTAGACCCGAGACGTTACGCTCTTACTGGAGCACAGCGAGCCCCTTTTACCTGTCCTGGCTTAAAGGTTCTGCACGCAGCGTATTAACTTTAACACACGAGACCAAGCCGACATGTGAAATGTGAATTTAAAACCAATAATAAACACAATATGTTGATGAATGTATAATGATACTAACACTAATGAAATGATGTTTCCTGCTTCACTGCTGCAAGACTTTCAGTCAGGTCGGAGAGACTGGAGCCAAAAAGAAAACTTGTGTTTTAACTTTAAGGAGCGAATCTTTAACCGACGTGCTGGCAGACAGCGTTAAACTTTACCTTCATGCGTCTACGGCGGATCACGCTTTCAGAAAATCCAAGTGTCATCAGACAGATTTAGGCCCCATCCACTCACACGATGAGTTTTTGACTTAGTATTTTTATTAAATTATTCTTTACTTGGCTAATAACACTTACAGCCTACAATTGTACTGTGCATTTCGCTGTGAACTTTGGGACGACGCTCAGTCTGTTTTCCTGCCGCCACAGACACTTGAACTCTTGTGTTACATTCAGTAACAGTCCCAGCTCGTTATTGGTCCATGCAAAAACAAAATCTGGTTCTTCCTCTGTAGTACTTTGACCAAATCTTCTGTGACTACAGAACAGACCATCTGCTTCATGTTTACACCGGCATGCGCATGCCCAGTGTACGTGAACGGGCCCTAGATGTGTTTTCAGTCGTTTTAATGCAGACTGAGATCAACTCTGATACGCAGCTAAAACGGCACCACAACTTTTTTTTGTTTCTCTCTTCAACAAATGGATTCTGCAGCGAGTGTTTCTCAGATCACGGCACGTGCTGCACTGTTTTTGTTTCGGTGTTTGATCCTCGTCCATCAACCTACGGACGCTTTTTCTTTTCCCCAGTATCTCCAGGCAGGAGATCACGTTCTCTGACGGCTCTTTCAGAGGTGTGTCAAGCAGCTGCAGACTATTTTAATGTTGTTCAGAGTTTTTCAAAGTAAAAGCTCAGTTTAACTTCAAAGACGATTTAATTTTGTAGGCAAAACCACTAAAGAGGAAGTGATTACGTGAGTAACTGTTGCTGCCATGACTGAGATCTATTTCAGCATCGCTATCACATTTATTTATTTATATGTTTTGCCGCTTTCAAAGCACCGTAATCTGGCTGCAGGTTTTGGCGAGGGTCCATAATCACAGAGAGAATGAACATGTTTCCCTTACACCTTTTGACCTGTGTCAGCCACCGTAGCTGTCCTACGCTCTTTAAAAGGTTCGGGGGCAGTGGTAGACTGGACAGGTGGTTGCAATTCACACCCCTCGCCACTAGATGCCACTAAATCGTACACACTGAACCTTTAAACAAAAACGGAGTAGTGTGGATGGGGCCTGAAATTTAATGCATCACAGCTAGATTTTCAAAAGATCTCTTAAAGGCCTTTTAGGCAGTCGTTACTCCTCCTGAGTGTAATTATGTCTGTAAGCGAGGGTGTTGCACCTTATTCTTTATGAACAGCAGTGCCCTCGTAGTATTTACACAGGGATAGCTGTGTAAAATTAAGATATATGATATGAGCATTTGGATATGTGTACAGTTTGTGCACAAACTGCAGTGTATAGGCCTTTAGAGCACCAGCAGGTCACCTGACGGCACCTTGTTGACACTTTGGTCCTTTTCTGACAAAATGTGTGAGCTTGTTTTATAAGCTGTGCCAGCATTAAAGTTAGACGTGCAGCAACGAGTGATGGCTGTCACAAAGGAAATGTAGCAGAAACTCTTTAACGACACTAAAGCTGACATCTAACCGTCGTACCTGCCCGAACAGGAAGGTATAACTGGGATGAAGCTCAGTCCCAGTGCATGTATTTCAGTCTATCTTTGGGTTCAGCTGTGTTTTTCCACTGAACTGAAGGTACCTGATGTTTAAAACAAAATTGGAAGTCATCATGATGGCAAGAAAAGAAGTCACAGGTTGAAAGGAATTAATATTATTGGTACCACTTCCTGTTAAAGTGTCCTTTCATAGCAGCTTTATAAGTACTAACTGGCTTTATGAATGCGTAATGAATCATTTACTAAAGCTTTACAGTTTTAAGCTTTTAATAAGTAAAACTATTTGGGTTGCCAGGTCTTGTTTCTGTTTGGCAAGAATGCACTTATAAGTGTTGGGAATACATTAATAAATAATCCGTTTTCTCACTTTATAATAAGTCATTTAAAACGATAGTAAGTGCTTTATTAACTGTCAATAAAGCCATTAGTTAGAGCTTTTAAACCCTTTATTTAAAAGTTGAAAACACCAGCCAATGGGATCAGTGGGATTTTTCACAACCTGGCAACTCAAATGTTTGTTTTAATTAACGCTTGATCTGTAAAACTGATCTGTGCGACATGATCTTGTTAATTTAAACTCCAACAAGCAAAACTGAGTAGTTGCTTCTTCGATGGAAAGAAAATGAATCTGTGACAATCTGTGACTGACGATTAATCAAATAATCGTCAGTCGCTTATCGACGACGATAAGCTTTGATGAGTTTCTTCTGTTCTTTGATTTATGATTGTAGATCTAATATCTTGTTTGGCTAAAACAAGCAGTTAGAAGACTTCACCTACAGCTCTGGGAGATGGGCATTTTCTTTTCCGGCATTTGATAGACACGTTTGAAAATCTACAGATTAAGTGAAGACAAAAATAATCGTTAGCTGGAACCCTACACATGGCTTTTAAAAGAGGGATATAATCTGTACTGAATGCATGAGGGTGTAAGGACAAGACCCTAAACAGAACGCACGTTTTCCAGTTCGCGAGCCAGCGCTAAACAGGCTGATTTTTGAATGGGGTTTGGTTTGACGCGGCAGAGAATGTAATGTCTCGGGTCTACGTGGCGCGTGAATGAGAGCAGGCAGGAAACATTTACCTCAGACACACTCACAGCATCACTCAGTATATAAATATATATATATATATGTCTCTCTCTCTTTCGCTCTCTCTTTTTCTCTCTGTCAGAGAGAATTTATTGATGATACCAATAACAATAATATTGATGGAAATAATAATAATAATGACGGTCAGAATAATAATAGTATTAATTTTATTTGTTTTTATGACACTTTTTATTTTGTATGCTTACTCCATGTGACGTTTTGTTTCCGACTCCGTCTTGTAATTCAGTTTGAAAAAAAAATGTGTTTGTGCCTTTTTTTATTTTTTGGGATAAAAAGAAGGAAACAAAATATATATAAGATTTGCTATAATGCCTCATTCTCAAGGCTCACGGTAATCCTCACTCTCTCTCTGTTTTCATGCTGTCCTCTCCTCCTCAATCTCATCCTCCGTTCATCAAAAAAATAAAAAATACAATTAGCAGAAAATGTCAATGACAAACCTACTTTTTCTACTTGTGCCTTTCTGTGTCTGTCGTCTCGTCATCAGCCTCTCTTCATCTTTCAGTTTAGAGCTTGTCTCTTTCTTTACGCCACCACATAACCCACCCAGTCATGTCTTTTCTTTGCTCATGTATTTGTCTGTATGCACCCCACTGTCCCCTCCCCTGATCATCATGTGTCCTTTTCTCAGTTTCAAAACTCTTTGTGCCTTTCTCTGTCTCTCTTTCTCTCTTTGCTGGGACCGTGTGTTGAGGGCGGGCAGCGTCGTCTGTCCACCCTGTGTGGTTAGTTTCAGGTACTACATTGAATTTAATGATATAATATAAATATAGTGAAACAGAGCGGTTTGTGTGTGTTGTCTTTGTTTTTTTCTTCTTTCTTTTTCCTACGAGCTTTAAATGCTATTTGTAAATTAAGGGGTCACCTTGTCAGGTGCACATACTTCTGAATGTGTTCTGAAGGTGTAAGTACTTCGTTCTGAAACCTGGATCCTTTTTTTACATATTTGGTGTGGAAATGACTGGCGGTCATTAGATGTGTTTCCATCAACGTTTTTTAACGTGCCGGATATCCCATAACCTGCGGAGACACGGCAGCTTCAGTTTAACCGCCTGAAACACATTTCTGAGTTTCAGTTTTTCTCAGTTGCCTGACAACCTCATAGTAGTGTTGTAGTGAAGACCGGCCAAACCAAGACCGAGACAAGACCAAGACCAGAGTTTATTGAGACCGAGACAAGACCAACACCAGAGTTTTTTGAGACCGAGACAAGACCAAGACCAGAGTTTATTGAGACCGAGACAAGACCAAGACCAGAGTTTATTGAGACCGAGAGAAGACTAAGACTTTCAGGGGCTGAGACCAAGTCAAGACCAAGACCAGTTTACCGAGACAAGACCCAGACTTTTAGGGGCTGAGACCAAGTCGAGACCAACACCAGAGTTTATCGAGACCGAGACCAGACAAGACCAAGACTTTTAGGAGCAAAGACCAAGACCAGGGTTTATCGGGCTGAGACCAAGTCAAGACCAAGACCGAGGGAGGGCGAGACCAAGTCAAGACCAAGACCAGTTCCCCACATTACATGACACACAATAAAAGGTGGAACGAGATCACAGGTACTTCTCAGATTGATCTGAAAGATCCACATTCTCATTAAAACACCTACATACAAACACTAAGAGCTGAAATCAGCTTAAGCGTCTTTATTCAACGCGCCTTTTCCACGCTGAGCATCGCGGGGAGGACGGACAGTCATTAATGGGAACAACATTTTTAATTAGGGTCGCATTTGAAGCAATACGTTTTACATCCATTCAAAGTTAGGATGTTAACAAATGAATCAAACAATGCAAAATCAATTTATTGATATTCCCAAAGTTATGTTCTTGAAATAAAATCCTGAGTCCTCAATGACCGAGACCATCAAAAAGTGGTCTTAAGACCGGTCTCGAGTACTTCTTTCTCATAGAATTGATTATAAATCCTTATAAAGCGTTAGAGGTTAATTTCTGTATTTTTGAACCTCCACAAACACTGTTGTCAAAAGTTTTAGGACACCCCTCCGAATCACTGAATTCAGGTGTATAAAATCAAGCACCTGGGCTGCTTCTACAAACGTTTGTGAAAGAATGGGTCAGTGAATTCGAGGAATTCTGTGATAGGCTGCCGCCTGTGCAATAAGTTCCTCATTACTAAATATTCCACGGTCAACTCTTCCTGTTCCAACACGACTGCGCACCAGGGCACAATGCAAGGTCCATAAAGACGTGGATGAGCTGAGTTTGGTGTGGAGAACCTGACTGTTAGCCAGGCCTTCTCATCCTACATCTGTGCCGGACTTCACAAATGTCCTTCTATCAAATCTAGGTAATGGTCAAAAATTCCCATGAACACACTTCTAAACTTTGTGGGCAGCCTTCCCAGAGGAGTAGAAGCTGTTATAGCTGCAAAGGGTGGGTTAGATTCACTGTGTGTTCACAGCTGTAGAAAGTTCAAAACATAATATACATAATATGATGGTTCCCAAATGTCCAAGCTTCACTGTGTGGTTTTATTGGGGACTTTGACATCACTTGAAGCACAATAACTAAAATAATATGGGGATTGCAGTGCTTTATGTGATCTGTCTTGAACAGTGTCCCTCTAGTTTTAATACCTTCATTATTTTCCCTGAAACTGTCTTTTTATGATGTGTATTCCTAAATTAAATTGTTTTTATTACACAGAAACACAACAGAACACTTGGGGTCAAGTAATCCTGCTTGAAATTATTCGAGTTTTGTCAAAACGTGTGAATAACACAGCACACAGATTCAGCTCGGGGGCAAAACGGTTTGTATTACAACATGTTATATTTATAAATGGTTTCGTATCAGGCTAATAAGAGACGAATAACAACCAACAGACTGTGCATACCTGAGCTTTTATCCACATGTCAGGTGCGGATGGAAAATGTGAAAAGCAAGTAAGAGGGCCATGAGATAAGCCTTTTGTTTGTTTTTTGCCAAAATGACTGTTTCCTAGATCAAAAATTTAATTTTATGCTGATTTAGTAAAATGTAAGTATTAGTTAGTACTACAAATATTTACTGTTCAAATGTTTTATTGCTCTGTTGTTGTTTTTTTAAGTTAAAATCCGCTTTTAAACTATAATTCTGTTAGTTGATATGTTGACTAGCAACGCTCACATTTGTTAAAATTAATTGCGATTGTAAATTTCTTTGCTAAAACCTGAAAACATTCTCTAGCATCATTACCTTACGTGACCTTTAGCATGACAGGCTTTCGGAATCAACCAATGAGTGACGTGAGGCTGAACCAATGAGAAACAAGGTCAGGAATGAGTGACGCAGAAATTGTCCAATCACTTGTTAACGTTAGGTCAGAAGGGGGGGGTTTCTCATTGGTGCGCTCGTACAGCTTCTGAATTGAGTCCGGTTGCGGTGGAGTTATGCTGATACGCGACACGAGTGTTTACTTTACTAAAAACGATGGTTTTAAAATACAATAATAAGATTTTGTAAGCTAAATAAAATCAATTTCGTGGTTTTCTCATGCCCCATGACCGAATCCGCAAGCAAGACTCCGCCCGGATCACGTGTACACAAGTTGCCGGGTATGGAAAATCGAACGCACACGTAGCTGTGTTTTGTTGTTTTTCAGCGGCGCACCGCGTTCGGCCTGTCAAAACCGTGTGACTTTTCACTGGGGACGACGAGACAGGAATAACAGGGATGCACATGACTAAAAAGTACAGTTTACACACTAATACCTCTTCACCTTTCACTTCTTTAATGTGAAGCCAGCGTCGTTTTTTAGCGGCTCGTATTGTGCGTCTGTTTGTTAAATTCGACGTCTGCGCCTAAGCTAGCTACGTTAGCTGATCTAGCTAGCTGGGGTTTTTAACTCTTCTACACAACAACAACAACAACAAGGCTTTTCCGTTTTCATCTTTAAGAGAAACACTTTATATCATAGTAGTTAATGTAATTTGTGCTGAGTCACGCCATGTCAACGCGTTTTAAGTCGCTCTCTTGTTAGCTAGAAATGCTGCCCGTGTGCGGCTTGTGTTTATTGTTCTCCCTGTTGGAGCTGTTTTTAGCTCTTAGCTCTATGTTGTGTTTTTCTTCCCTCTGCAGGACCAGGAACACAATGAAACCACCATCACAGACCCAGCCGTCTCCTGCGAGCAGTTTAGTAAGTAAGCTCGGTGTGTTTATTAAGAAGCTAAACTCTTGGTTGATTATCAGTGGCCGGTGAGTTAATTAGCACCGCTAGGCGTGTCCGCTTCTACCTGTTCAGCTGAAGTGAAAGTGATTTTTGTGGTCGGGGAGAAAAATCAGAAGCAGGTCTGCATGTAAACACTTCTGAAGACTAACAAGCACCCAGGATGTTGAAGGGTCCTTAAAGCGAAACACCACAGTCATACAGTCCTTTTTTCTCCCACCAACTTTACTTGTATCGTAATTAGAAAATATAATATCACGACTATAGTGCTCAAAATTATCACGGTTATCAGTATTATCATGATAAAATGTGCTAAAAAACATCAAAATGTACTGACACACACACTGAAACCATTTCGTTAGGTTTTGTATTAAAAACTACAAATAAAATTAACTTTTTGTTTGCATAAACATTAAAATAATAACAGTTAATATCATATGTAAATATATGAAAATCAAATGTGCATTAACATTAAAGCTGTTATTTAATTTTATATTATTATATCAGTAAATAGTATAAAGGAGGCTTAAGATGACAGTGATAGAAACTTCAATGAGCCCAAAACTGACTTAAACACAGAGAGGGAGTCTTGTTTAGGAGTCTGCAGTGTGTCTCCTGTAGGGGTGGTGATGGCGCAGTGGATAAGACACATGACTCTGGTGTGAGAGAAGCGGGTTTGAATCCACTGAGAGACACCAATGTGTCCCTGAGCAAGACACTTAACCCTTAATTGCTCCAGAAGCGTGCGACCTCTGACATGTATAGCACCTGTAAGTCGCTTTGGATGAAAGCATCAGCTAGATGATTAAATGTAAACGTAAGTAATTTAACGACTGCTTGATTTTAACAACACGTTTGTTGGAGACTAACCTGTGTAACGTGTTATCATGAGTCTGCAGACACACGAAGGCCGAACAACGTGTGGAGTTTTTACACTGAGAGCTTCAGTTTACAAGCTGTTGGAGTCAGACAGACAAACCAAAGCTAAAGATAACTCAACCTGTTTCACAATAAGGTCATTTTATTCCAATACGTTTCTCTGACCAGGCTTCAGACAGGCTGAAAAAAAATCTGCAGCGTGTCTTCCACCATTGACCGAAACAAACACACGTTGATGCTGCAGCACGGGAGTTTTTCAAAGTGCCAGGATCAAACACTGTTATCATGTTAAACTGCTGTGCACTTATTTGCATATCACACAATTCCATTTTTTAGGCATTTATTGATAAGAGTCTTTTTTTAGGAGGTTGATTGTGATAAGATAGAAAATGGATGTGGTTTGGGAGACCTTGGTTTGATTCCAGACATGACATTTCATTTATTCATTTATCTGACGCTTTTATCCAAAGCAACTTACAGTTGCTAAATATGGTCAACTAAGGGGTTAAGTGTCTTACTCAGGGACACATTGATATATTCTACTCACACTTTTCCCCATATTTACAGATAAAATACCAAATAAAATGATACAAGATATTTTTTTTAAAACCTCTGTAAATGTTTATCACGATGAAATCATTATTGTTTTATTGCCCAGCCCTACTTCAGCTGGAGTTAATTAAGTGTAGTGAAGTAGTACCTCAGTGCTGTACTTGAGTAAGTCTACTCAGTTACTGGCAAGAATTAACTTCAGACTACAACTAAAATCTAAAGTGAGTATTTAATTTTATTTATTCAGCCCAAAATGACATATTTGCCTCAGAGGGTTGAAGTAGAATAATAGAAATAATTTATAATGGTAATTAATAAATAATTATATACAAAAATAAAATAACTATGTACAAAAATAAATAATTACAAAAAAAAAATGTGATATGTAAAGGAGTTTTCTGCGGAGGGAAAACTGAAAAATAAATTAAAATTAAATTAGAAACAGACTAAATATGTTTGTTATATGATCTGTACATTAAAACTCGACCAATCACACGAACAGCTGATATAATCGACAGTTTGTGGCAGATTTATTGATATTTTTTATGTATTAGCCGATAAATAATCCAGAGTTCGTCCAGCAGAGAGCAAGATTATTTTTCCAAAGATGTTCCTCTCGCTCTGTTAATATTCCAACACAATCAGAACTTCAACTAATGATTATTATTATTGAACATTATTGATTAATCTGCTAAATACTTTAATTGATTGATCCGTCGTTTGGTCTGAAATTACTTGTTTTTTTCCAATCAATAGTAAAGAATACATAAAAAATGACTCTAATGATTCATAATTTAACACAATTGTGCCAATTTTGTGTGATTAATCAATTGATTGTTTCATCTCTACACTAAAGTCAAGTGATCCTTTACAGATATTATGTATGGATTTTTAAACTGTCTGAAAAAGTTTGCGTTGATCCATTAAACACAGATTCTGTTCTAGCAGTTTTATCCAAAGCTCTGTGTGTGTTTGCATCATGCTCACCTGACGCCTGCATTTGCAGCTCTTTGAAGGCGTCTACAACAACGCCAGGATGCTTCACTTCCTCACAGCAGTCGTGGTGAGTAGTTCTGTCTGTATTAAAACTTGATTCTGTCATAAAGCACCACGTACAAAGAGACTGAAGCTTCCCTCGCTGCTGGTTACAGGGCTCCACCTGTGAAGTGAAGGTGAAAAATGGAGCAGCGTATGAAGGAATCTTTAAGACTTTAAGCTCACAGGTATAAAAAACGACCCTGACACAACACTCACTCTGATTCCTTCATTTGTTGGCGCCTTGGTGCAATAACTGTGATTTCTCTGTGTACCACCAGTGCGAGCTGGCTGTTGATGCTGTTCATAAACAAAGCGATGGAGGAGGCGGAGGAGGAGGAGGAGGAGGAGGAGGAGAAAGCCAGGCTTCTCCACCCAAAATTGAAGATATAACTGACACCATGATCTTCAGCCCCACCGACCTGGTGACCATGACCTGCCGTGATGTGGACTTGAGCTTTGCGGTCAGAGGTACTGGACACATGGAGGGAGTGTTGACCTTCGTGGTGCTGAAGGAATGCTCAATACACCTCTTTAAGTTCACTAGTAACACTAACCTGTGTGTGTGTGCAGACACGTTCACCGACACGTCCATCAGCTCATCGCGGGTCAACGGGGAACACCGGGAGAAAGTTCTGCAGAGGTGGGACGGAAATGGAAACGGAGAAAACTTCGAGCTGGAGTCGGACAGAGTGAGAAACACACACAGTTATGCATATATTACCATATGTAAAAGAATTGAGCTTTGTTCTGAGCAGAGACATCCAATAATGACGCATCAGTCGGTAAAGAAACCAGCAAATATTCACATTTAAGAAGCTGAGCCTGTTCTCCTAAAGATCGAGTATCAAAACTGTTGCTGGTTATTTAAATAGTTGACAGCTGATTGATTACTTGATTAATCATTGCAGCTGTACTTTAAAAACACTACACAGTGCATTACAGAAAAAATAATACTAATTAAAGTAAGTAAAATATAAAATGCAACCCATATAAATTTAAATAGTTACAATAAACGCCATTAGTTATCAGAAGCAGAGTAGGGCGGGTCAGCGAGAAGCCAGTAAACAGCTCGGGTTCAGCTGCACGTGTTGCCGACCAGCTTGGCAACATGGACTGGAGCAAGAGTTTCAGA
>JAPMOB010014402.1:0-11060 GCA_029875015.1 Lepomis gibbosus | reverse complement strand
CACACACACACACACACACACACACACACACACAGACACAGACACACCTTCCCTATCTACCCAATATATTTGAATACTACTCCATTCCTATGTCATGTTGATTTCCTGCTCAGTCTGACCCTCAAATCAGGACACCATATTTATTCCACTGCTTGTATGGCTGCCAGTATGACAAAGCCTTTACACAGCCAGCAGAGATGTGCTTCTGTAGAGAGCGAACAATGGTTTGAATGGAATCACCATGGCTGACCAATTCAAACTAATGCGAGTAGGAACAATACCGGAATTGCTGTTGCCTCTCTCATTAAGATCCACTGTGTGCATGTTGGTGGAATTGTACAACAAAAATGGGTTTACATGATGTTTTCAATGCCTGCTTCTATACAAATATTAACCTTCAAACATCCCACAAATGTGCTATTCTGGTGTAGTAACTGGTGTGTAAACCTGTATGTGTTTCCATGTTTTGTTCCAGGCACAGTTCTGCAGAGATCAGACGAAACTTCAGTGGGAACTATGGCTTTAATCACACCCGAACCAACTCCAACGCTTCGGCTACAGTGTACCTCACTGTGGTGAGTTTCTCTTCTATAAAACAATACCTCCTTTTTATCCGGCAGGTATTTGTCACATTATCCAGGATATATATCTCAGATTGAATTACAGAGACCTAAAATAAAGTGTTCTTAGTCCATGTTTCAGAAAGTAAAATAAGTAAAATGAAACTTGTCAGTATATAACAGCAAATTTAGTAAATGACAGATTTTTAAGTATACTGTTACTTGTCATTGACTTAACATGTTAAGTGCAGTTAAGAAGATAAGCAGACTACAAAATGAATGCTGTGTATATAATGTTACTTCACTTAATAGTGGTGATGTAATGCTAGAGCAGAAATTCATAGAGTGGCCAGAAGGGCAGTGGAGTGTTTTCCTGTAATGCTGCACTCACACAGCTTTAGTGTTTGTGCTTACACCATCAAAGGGCTTTAAGCATATCTTCTTCACATCCTCTTTACTGTCATTAGTACTGAGAGTGTCTGACTCAGTGTGGTGTCTAGTCCTGAAGATTTAAATTTCAATCATAGAAATTCTGCTACAACATAAGTTTCTGCCTTTGCAAAAACAGCTGTCTGCATTTCTGCAAAAGAGCTGAGCTTTTTGTTTAGTTTAGGAAGAATCATTCTTCGTCTTACAAAAGGTAAGATGAGAACTTAGTCATGGCTTTGCATGCTTTTGTTAAAAACAGGGCTGACATGGCCTTTTCTTTGAATTGGAAAACATAGTATCCCTTAGTTTCTGCAGAGGATTGAATGCAAGTATGACATGCTGTTGTCTTGCCTCCTAGCTGAAGCCTAGCAGACAGTTAGAGTGATTGCTGCTCTCTCAAGCAAGCAGACCGAATGATGCACAGTAATCCTTTGCAGGGATTTGTTCCCACTATACTCTTAGGCTCTTCGCGGTACCCTCTGAACCTCTGTCTCTGCCTCCCAGAGTCATATATTCCTCTTTCAGTTTTCCTGCTTTTTTTCTCCTATTTCTGTCTTTCCCTCACATTTCTTCTCTCTCGGCTGCCCTACATCTCTATCATTTTAAGTTTTCTAAAGCTCTTAGGCTCTAAGTCTCCTGACATATCTGTGTGCATGACTAACTGAGCTGAAGCCCTTTGATACTTTCCCAGTGATGATCCTTGAGCTTGTCAGCTGACAGGGTTTGAGGAGGAGTACTTGGACCATCCATCCCAGCCCAGCTTGTAGTATGCAACACGGTTATTCTCTAACCTGCTTGGGAAATGGGTCAGTGCCTTGGCTCCTAACAGACGCTGGATGGGGCCTGCTTACCTTGCAGCTTACACGGGCAGATCTTTAATATGGACGGATTTGGGATGCGGGAGAGGGGTTTTAATACTATAATCTCTGGGATGATAGTTTCCCGTTATTCAGCAGTCGCGTCTAGCACAGGGCTAAGGGAGGGATGTTTGTTGAGAGGAGGGAGGGATGTTTGTTGCTGCACTTGTGAGGTGGATCACTTTGTTGATCATCACAATTATCACTCTCTGTTACTCTAACACTATTTTTAGTATGAATATGAGGAGTGATTGCAGATCTGTGTTGTTTGTTGTATGTTCAATTAACAAATTGAGAGATTTAGAGGAAAAGTCGCATGTGTTTTCATGCATGGAGCGGCTGTGTGTGTATAAGCAGCATGCACATAAGTGTGTGTGTGTGTAGTTTCTCTTCCTGTCTGTTAAAACACCAGTTGATGGAGGGACGCCTTTCTGATGTCACTTCCTTTTATGTTTTGTGGTTTCTCCATTTCAACTCAAACACTTAACGCTTGAAACTGCTGTCATATCATTTTGTGGGTTCAAAAAGTCAGGCTTTACTTAAAAATTCATTTTGATTGGCTATGAACACCTCTTTTTCTACTTTTGGTAATGCTGATTGTTTGTCCTCAGATCTGTTGGAGTTCTTAGCTTCTAGGAATATGAGGATCAATTTAAAGAGGATCTGTGCACTGCATTGTGGCTTAGTTTCAACAAAAAGCATTCAGCGTCAGTAGGTGCACACTGTAGGTTCCCGTATCCGGAGTGCGCCATTTTGTATGCTTCCTTTTTAGGTGCCGTTTTCAGTTGTCAGCCGGGTAAGTCTTCTATATCCATATAAGCACAGTTGTCCTTTAGTGAGACATTAGAATGAGACAGTTGGCAAACTGGATTGTGTTTTATGTCTTAATGCAGGTCAAATGTGGCTGTATTTTGTAAGAACAGTGTTTGTAATGAGTTCTGAGTCTGTTTTCCGTCCCCGCTCGTGTTTGCCAATGTACACGAGAACAGTGATGTTGGTAAATGCATGTGGGTTTTTAAATGGGTGAATTTTATTTAAGTAAGGCTTCAGTAGTGATTAATGTAACAGTTATTAGCTTTGAAAATGTGTACTTTTATTGAAAAAGTTTATTCTAAATATCTTTTGTTGCGTGTGTCTGCACAGTAGTTTGTAGGTTGCAATGCTTCATACAGGTTAAACAATTCTCCTAAATAAAGTATCACCTTTGTAATCACTAATGAGTAACATTAGAAAGTCTGGCTGTTGATTTCACAAGGAGAGGTAGTTACTTGCTAGCTCCTCTCATGCCTCCAAAGAGCAGCAGGCACTGATCGGAGGCATGCATAGATTTGCATTCATTTGTTTTTGTTAGACTCTACACGACACAAGAAAAAGAGGCCATGTTACAGTGATTGTTTGAACTTTGAGGCAGAGAACCAGAGAAATGCACAATTGGAGAAGGCTGCCAGTGCAGAGACAGTGTTGAGGTTCACGCCTCTTCTATAGAAAAGGAGGAGTTGAAGGTTTTATCTGTACTGTAGGGATGCTATTTAAAATAATAATGATGCAGTTGTTACATGGCTGTCTGTGTATTCTTACCTTCTTGCGTTGAATGCTAACCATTAATACATGTGGTGCATTTAGCTCTTGAGTGCTCATCAGAGAAAAATATCCCAAGGGTGGATTTGCAAAAACATGTCTGAAGGCCAATGGAATTTACTCTGCTTTTAAAAGTTGAATACAGCAGTGACTCACCTTGTCACTGCAGTTATCTCTACATCTTCTCTGTGTACATATTATCTGTTACTGTGTACGCCAGTGGGTGGTTTGGCTCTGGACTTTTCTTTTTTTCTCTCTCGGTCTCCTGTACACACACTTTCTCTCACATTCAGTCTTTACATACTACCTGTTTGTGATGCAAATGCTTCCTGTGTGGGACAGTGTGCACAATTAAAAGCTTAAATATTCTTTTTGGATGGTGCTAAGGCAGATCATCTCTATTAACACTGTGCGTTGTGTTTGTTGAGAGGTGCCGATGACAGTTTTCTTTTATCATTGATTATATAGGCCATCTTTCAGTATGATATTGTGGTATATGTTTATTTTCTAGCTTTTGCCTACATCAGCCTGCAGACTGTAATCAGATTGGAGGTCTGCCCAGTTTGCTGCCACTTTTCGCAGAAACACCTGCTCTATGCAGGTCCCCCTTTTACCCCCTTAGCCAGCCAGGCATCACAAAAGGGACGTGTGTTATCTCATCAGTTGTGTTTTTTTCCCCCTGTGAGCTCTTTCTAATGATGAAATGCACGCCTATTCTTCCCCTTTAAGGGCCAGTGGGAATCTGTTTCATTGTGTACACTGATGATTTGAACAATATGTACTGATTCAAATGAAAATTTCAGCCCATTTGCACTGTACATAAAAGTGATTACAGCTTTGCCTTTGATCTGCTTTAGCTCTGTAGTGTGTCCTGATAGAGTTTATGTCTAAAAATAGGTTTACAGAAAAAAATCACCTGGCTGTCTTGATACAGGCCAGTTTTGTTCCAGTTTCTATTTATATACGTGCTCCACTCTTTTGTTGCTTGTCAGGTATGAGCTATTAGAAAATAGTCACGATTCAACATGTTTGGTCCCACCTCCCTTGCTATCTTTTTCCTCACTACTTCTCTGCACTATGTGGACTGTACAGACTCATCAATCACCCTTAAGCTTTTCACAAACTATCAATCTATTTTGTTGTTTGCTTGTTGTTTTCCTTTTTTGTCACCCTAGACCTCCTCAGACAATTCTGAGGCAGTGTCTTGGTATGATTTACATTTATGTAAAATAATAAATATTCATCCATAGGAAACTCTTTTGATCATCCACACCACTCTGTTGGTAACCCTTAAACTGTACTTAAGCAAATATTATGATTTTTTATTTGATATTTGTTGCTACATGTCCTAATTCTTCCCTTCCTCCTTCCCTTCTTCGTTCTGCAGCCTCAGTCGTATGAAGCAGTGGAGCCGCTGGACCTGGAGGAGTTCCTGATGTCACAGTTAAAAAGTGGAGACTCAGCCCTGATGCATGAACTTGGAGACTTCCCCGACGATGACCTGAAGGTGGAGCAGGTGGAGAAGGAGTGTCGCACTGTTCGACACTCTGTCCCCGAAGATGGGTGGGTCACAGGATGTCTGGCATTGACCATGAAGAATACACACACGCACAAAAAAAATCCTGCCTAAAATGAAATTGTCAACCTGTTAGAACTGTTTGGTAAAATGTTGTTCAGAAAAGTTAAAAACGTGTAGAATAACTACAGTAGGTGTTTGTTTCAGCACATTGCAGTTAGTTAAAACTCAAACATCAGTTTTCATGCATTCAATCACTGAATCCTCGTTCTACAAAGTTCTTGTCTAGATTGATTTTGCTCACAGTAAAATTTGCACACAAAAACATTTGCTTTCCAAGGTGGTTCTCAATTTCTTGTAGGAAAGACAATAATAAATGTTTTGTCAATACAGTCCCAGCAGTAGCAGTTACAAAACATGTTTATTCACAGCATTTACTTGTCCAGCACCTTGACCATGAAGTGCTGATTAAGATAGAAGAGGAATGTCAAGTTTCCAGTTCTCTGTGAATATTTGCATACGTGTCTGCACGAGAATGTGTGTTCATGTCTTCTTATCCCCCTTGTCCTTCTCTTTCCTTGTAGCGAGGAGTTGGATCCACATGTGAGAGACTGTGTAAAGAGTTACACCCAGCCGTGGCTTGTGGTCTCCAGAAGGTAAATCTTCTACAGAAACACAACCGTTACAGTCTGAGTGTTCAGGACTCTCAGAGTGACATAGCAGTTTGGTTTTACAGTAAATACCTTGACAGATACCCTTTTCAAATGACAAAACTGAATTTGTTTTGGAGTTTCAAAATGGAAAACTAATAGGATGTTGTTCAGTTTTTATCCGCTTGTTATGGATACTCGTGTGCATGTCAGGGTACTCAAAGTTGCATTATTTTAACCAAAGAAATAATGCCCTCACTGGTATTTTAACTGTGACACTGTGCAACAGGTGTAACTGTCTGGGAAGTTGCCTGTGTCTGTGAAACAGGAAACAAGAGGCCCAAGAGAGCCTGATAAACTTTATTCACTGGGCTCTTCTGTTGAATACATTGTAGTGTTATCTCTATCTGTCCCTCTCCCACACACACTCGCATACAATACACACGCACGCTGTGAATATATTGCGTAAGGCTTCTGTTTTTGTTATCTAGTTTGATTAGAAGTGCAGAGGTGTATCACTTGTAACCATGCATGTTGTTTTAAAGTGTATGTCGCTGTACGGATCTTTGACCTTGTGTGTGTGTGTGTGTGTGTGTGTGTGTGAAGGTGCCAGGGGGATGGCTGGAGCACATATTCGGAGCGAGCAGGCCTACACAAACGTCTTCAGAAGCAAACCTTTGAGTACGACGTCCAGCCCGAGAACCCACAGAAGCCAGTAAGACAAACAGAACACAGCCAACCATAATTTGAACGCACTCAGCCACCATCTGGAGTTTCAGTTATATATGAAAAGAGTTGAGATAAATTAACCAACAAATCTTCATTTAAGAAATCCACACTAATGTCCTTACTCAAACCTAAGACTTTTAAATTAAGAACATTGAGTACGTTTCCTATGTACAAGTTTTACTCAACCTGGATCTTAACCAACACTCTGTTACTCAATAGTAGCCTTCTTCAAAAAGACTTCTTCAGAGCCACTCTTGCTACAATGGAACAATTCTTCACTTCTTTCCTTCTTTAGCAAGTCCTGTCAGTGACAATTATTTAGACCTGACCATGCTATTGTGTCAGTCAGTCAGTCATACTATTGTGTATCATCACTTATTAGGTCTAATTCTACATGTGCTTGTTGAAAACGGTTAAGGTTTTTGGCTAGGATTAGTCAAAAACCTTAATTAGGATAGGTTCCTTTTTAAAGTGAGTATACTAAATAAATTATTCCAATTCTGATTCGGCCTAGTAAACACATTTGTATTAACTTTATTAATATGAAGCATTTATTAATATAAATTAATATGAATAGTGATGTTTTGTGAAATTATTTGCTTTCATAGAAAGTTTGCCCTTATCTCCAAAAACCTATAAAGATCACAAATGAACATGTTGTACCTTGTTTTGTAAGATTGCCATGCAACCAGCAGATGCTTTGTGCAGAAGTGCTAGCCAGACCGATGAACTGTAGTTTATCAAGTAAGTCCCATTGAGATTTCAGAATGTCTTCTCCAAGGGAGCCCTACACTGTTACAATACAGTGTTTTAAGCAACCTACACACAAACGTAAAACAACACATGAAACAAAACACACAGTATCAATTCACAAAATCTTAAGCCTAGGAAGAGGAAACGGATCTAGCTAAGGAAGCAATTACTCTGTGTTAAAATTAATTGTCTCAGTATGTTTTATATTTGTGTACAGACTGTTGTGATTTACCTCATACAATTTCTTGTCTATATCTCCACTACCTCTAAAAAATACTAATAAATATAAATAATGAGTGAGTAGGGCACTGGTAGTTTTGAAAGCTTTCAGTCTTTATGCAAAGCTAAACTAAGCTAATTGCTTCTCTGCTCTGTCACTATACTTAATGCACATATATAAGAGTGGTACCAGACTTCTCCAAATAAATAGATAAATTTTGCCAAAATGTTTGCTCCCTAAGAACTACAAGAAACACTACTTTGTAATGTTGCCCTTGAATGCCAATATGTTGCACTTAGTTAAAGTGTCTTTTGTGAGAGGAGACCAGAAAGTGAGGCCAGTATGGTAGTCCATACTGATCAAGGCTTTAGAGACGACAATACTGAATGTGAAAAGTGAGGGAGGGGTGGGAGACTGCGGTGGGGGGTGCTTTAATAATGAACACAACAGCGTTTTGTTATTCCTATCACTCGTTCCACTGTGGCTCTGTCAAGTTTACTCAGCCTGGCTTACACAGAACTAAACCTGAATATTATATACTCTCATCCCCTCTGTGTGTTCAGCCAGATAGTCAGAGAGATATTGTAGTTAAACACATGGTATTCTATTTTTTTTCTGTTCTACTATTTAAATAAGCTTGCGTCTGCATGGCTCAGTCCTTTAATTTCATTTCAGATCCTTCCCTCAGTACTGCATTGACGTTTTTTCGAGCCAAGTTCCCATCCTCTCTCACTTCCCTCTCTAGCTCTTTTGTCTCATAGTGGCCAAATCCCCTGCTCCCAGCATCAGACAGTCCCGACCAATCCAAGTCCCAGTGAGCGTCACACCCAGCCTCTGGCAAGTTACACAGCCATCCCTGGGTAACATCCCCCCCTCCTGTCACCCCATCCTTGCCAATTCTGGTTAATCACCCAAACCAAAAAGCCCTAATTACCACTGCGGGCTTCCCATGGTCTGCATGCCAGAAAGAGAGTGACAGAGATGGGAAGAACAGCACTATTGTCCTTCTGCGCTTAATAGGTTTTTTCTATGGTCCAATCTGGTTTAGCAATAGCCCTGGGATCATGGTGTGATGGTCCCTTGAAGCCTCAACAGGGGGAAGCTTCACCAGGGTGGATGCTCGGTCAGTCCTAGCCTTTGGTTGGAGCGCCGGGATGTGAGATTGATGGATGGTGGGAACGAAACAGACAAGGAGAGAGGGGTGGGAACAGGGATTGTCGCAAGCAGTGTGTACCATTGTAGAAGCGAGGCTATGCCCTGCCGTGTAGCTGAGTCTGAGTAATTCCATATGGTGCCAGTGCCAGCCTGAGAGACCTCTTACTGATGGGCAGAGGATTCTCCAGTCAGCTGATTTTTAATACAGTTTAGTGGCAATTTATTAGAAATTATAGGTTCTTCTTAGCCCCTGGCATGCGAAATAAGATATAATATGCTCAAAAAGTATGTGTTACCTTTGCTTCTCTTTCCCCGGCATCCCAAAGAAGGTAGAAAAATGTGTTTATTTTAATGTAAGAGTTTGGATTTATTCGTAAACGGTTGTAGAGGTTAGTGATATCAATACATGGACACTTGCAAAATCCTGTATATTCCATCCAAAACAGCAGAAATCAAGGTGGAGCTAACAGAAGCCACAGAGCAACAGAAATATTTTGTACAACATGTACATCAGAAGACATCTTTTATGAATTTCTGATGCTTGATTCTCAGCTTAGACCTAACTCCATTCTGTCTGAGAGGATTCATTTGAGTACATTTGCACATCAAACTGTTACATTAAGTGAGTAAATTTAAAGGGTTTAAACTCATGCCTCTGCTTGGTGCTCATCTTTGCTGCTATCATTTTGGCCTGGCAAGCCATCAGCCTGCTGGGAGATCTTTGATTACAGAACCTGTTCAGCTCATGGACACTGCATTGATATCCCTACTGAGGAGTCACTCTTACCACCCCATTGTATGGCAGAAATCAATGGCCTTATTACCTGAACTGTGGTGGCTGTTTTTTGTACATTTCTATGAAAATACAACAACGAAGAAAGAAGCACCTGCTGAACATTTTTATATATCCCACATCTTATCAATTCCCTTTATGCAGCAAACATAAACATGAGCCTGTGTTGTGTGTTCTCCAGTAAGCCTTGATCAGAAGATAACAGAGACTGTCATTGTCTCCAGGCTAAAACAGAAACTGTCTAGACTGCTTAAGTGCCCGTTAGCTGTTTGCTGTGTGTGCTAACAACATAACCATGGAGGCTGCATTTTCGCAGTGTATGTTGTTGATGGTTCATAATATGCTGTGGAAGTATAGACCTGATATTCTGTTGTTAGAAAATACATTATAATACACTCCCCACTCTCTGTCCTCTCCCACTTCTAACCCCCGTCATCACCCTTAACCCTCTCTTTCTGTCCTTGCTCCCAGGTCAAGTCTCCAACTCTAGTGGGGCTGAGTGATGACTCTGGCCGCACACTGACCTCCTCTGACTTTAACTTGCGGTTTTTGACCCCGGACAAGAGAGTGGAGGGGCTGCTGGCATACAGCAGCCATGAGGAGCTGGACCGCATCAATCAGGATGCACGGCAGGGGAACAGACTACCAGAGCTGTTTGCTCTGTACCCACCGGCTGATGAGGTGAGAAATAGATGGAGTTGGTACTCTTGTGCTGTAATATACCAGTACATGCAAGTCTGTGGGAACCACACGGGGTGGGTTAGTCTGTCGCTCTCTTTGTGTCCATTTTTTAGGCATACACACCAAGAAGCAAACTAATGTGAGCTTCAACACAAAATCAATCGTACACCTTCTGTTGGCTCTCTTACCTGCATGAAGGGGGATCTGGTGTTGTGTCTGGTTTCTTTATCTTTAGTCAGTCAATATTCATGAGGCATGTGAGAAATAATAATGCCCATAAATACAAGACATTACAACAACTTTTTAAACTATCTTTAAAAACTATACTTTTTTAAAAAACGTTTCACTATTTTCTCATATTTTTATAGATTATTAACAATAAAATAATCAGTAGATTAATATATAATGAAAATAACGAGTAGTTGCACACCATCTCTGTTCCTTATAAAAGTGGACTCTATAGTGCAGGGAAAATTACACGTGTTCACGTTTTGTATTTGAACACTTGTAATTTATTTTAATTCAGTTTTTCCGACACCTGTGAATCTTGTTTAAGATCCCAAACCCCCTCCTCTATTTCTTTTTGCATGGTTTAAAAACTTTCTCTGCTATTGTGTTCCAGGAAGATGCGGTAGAGATCCGGCCCATCCCTGACTGCCCCAAGGAACACACTGGAGACCGCATCCTGGTCCGATGCCAGACCATCAAGTATGTCATACATTTTCATGATACCGAAGGGGGGCGGTTAAACAGCTGCTATCTGTTTCTTGTTGAAGTTTGACAAGGAACCAACAGTTACTTGTGTGTTAGGGAAATGTTTATGAAAATGACTTTTGCTTAGCGTTTAACATACAGTACATTCTTTTATGTCACATCTGATCACAACGTAAAAGTCAGAGGGGTTGTTTTTCAAAAAGGCTTTGTAGTAGATGTGATGGACATCACAGAGTGGGAGAGTGGAGGAGTGCTGTGCAATGGTTGCTGTTCTTCTCCAGAAAATAACTGTCCCTCCCTCTCTCTGTGGGATTTTGACTCTGTGTCTCTTGCTCTAGCTTTCTGTCAGTCACACACACACACACACACACACACACACACACACACACACACACACACACACACACACACACACACACACACAC
>JAPMOB010014274.1:0-20566 GCA_029875015.1 Lepomis gibbosus | reverse complement strand
CCCCCAACCCCATCCCCACCTCCGACTCTCCTGTTTTACAGGAGTTTGACTGGTTTTCCTTTTCTCCTCATTAGCAAAGAATGTGTAAAGGGGGGGACAGTCAGTGAAGTACGCCAGGCGACTAAGCTTTTCCGTTTTCACTTTCAGACCTGGAACCGACAAGAGTTGTTGGGAACGTTTCGCCCCGGGCAGCTCCAATTTATTATATATGCTTGGAACTTGACAAATTAGAAAGAGTCCAACTTTTGGGCAGGCTATTCCATTTTGCTGCTGGTCTTTTTGCTGCGTCATGAGTTCCACATCCTGGAACCGACTACTGCCCTTATACCCAAATAATCACCTCAGTGTATCTTCAGGGAGCCTGGGCCCAGAACCCTGTTAATGGCTGATCCCAGCAGAAAACAGTATAAAGTATAATATGCAAGAGGTTTAATGAGCCAGAGTTTCTGAGTGACACTGCATTTAATTATACAGTATGTTATGTAAATAAGAGCAACATTACAGACAAAAAGGCATTTTTAAGATATAAAGGCTCAGTGATCACTGAATTGTGATCATTTCTTTCCACACATAAACCATAAACAGCCCCGCCCATTAAGCCAAGTCAGATCATTTCTTGTTCCTCCTGTATAATCATCAGGGCAGGGAAGCTTATTTAATATCTTACTTACATAATAGATTAATCACTACAGGTAGTCTTTATAACTATTACCAGGACTGTGGAAAATCAAGACTTCACTGTCCAAGTTGGAAATGTTGCCTAACCAGAAAACCTTCTGAACAGAGTAAACAGTCATACTAAAAGTAGAATTGGAATGGAATTTAAAGTGAGATTAATTTTTTTCTGCAAGTAATAATGAAAATAATTCAGTGACAAAATGCAATTACTTCCCACAAAGCAACACCACTAAGAACACAACCCAATGCAACAATATAAAGATTTTCAGGGGTGCCCTATTTTTCGGGGCTGCCACCTTGGCCCAGACCTACCCCATGACAATTATGAAAAATTTGTCTATATTTTTGATCAAATACAACCAGGATTAGCCACAAGTTTAAGTATTATTTTGATTAGCAGATTTAAATGATTAACTAAAGAAATGTAATCACTACTGATTTCAAGTTACAGGAACTGAAATGAAGTAATTAAGTTAATTGGAAGAATTGACGCATAGAATACATTAAATGCTAATGATAAAATCAGAAGTAAAAAATATATTTTTCTAATCAAAGATGCAGTTTGCAAGATTTTTAAGCAGTGAAACATCTCAAAAGTGTTATCAAGACTCAAGAGGAATAAATAAGTGAAGCTTCTCTTGAAGAACCCATCACAGAACACTGATTTGCTGTGTTAAAGGACTTTCAAAATATGTTTTTTAGGTCAGGCACAGAAAAAAAAGACACATCCTGAAGCTCATAATGTCTTCCCCAGAGGAATTTGGTCATGGTTATATAATTTGTGTATGGTTAGGGTGTTTGCCTGAAGATAATCACCAATGTCAGATGCATCGTGTCAGAAAATCCTGTCCACTCGAGGTTGTGACTGACTGCTATACCAGAAAATTTATGTTGTTTGATCTGGATTCCCTTGAGTGATCCTGGTCCTGCGGTCGGTGAATGAAGTGACTCTGCCTTTTGATTGTGTACAGCTGCTGGCACGCATGGCTGCTTGTGAGTTTGTGAAAGTTGCTATACATAGCATTTTGTGTCATTATATTATGAGCCAACAACAGGCTACCTGCAACAGCAATGTCAATGCTCTGTCTGCTTTTTAGTTTGTCTGTAAGTGATGTAACTATCTGTGTTACAGTGTCATTTGGATTTACTTGTTGAGATTTGATCTCGGTCTCTGAGATTCAACACTTTTCACTGAAACTTATTAACTCAAAAAAAAATAGTATATGAAAACAGTTGACACTTGTTTGGAAAATGGTGGACATTTACTGAATGATTGTATTAGTATAAATTAGATGCACACTTTATCTAAGTTTGTTTTTTCATGCTACTTTCTTCACGTTCTACTCCACTACATCTCAGAGAATTGTACATTTTACTCCTCTATATTTATCTGACAGCTTTAGTTACTAGTTACTTTACAAATTAAATTTTTTAAACATAAAACCTACAGCTGAAATGATTGGTCAGTTGACAGAAAATGAATTGAAAAAATATTTCATTGTATTAACATTACAAATATGAAGATTAGCTGCTCTTTCTTTTAATAATTTAAAGATTTGAATGTATTGGTTATAATGTTGAAGGTCGGCAAGCAGGACCGATTCTGACAGATTTAAAAATAAATATGAAAATAACTAAATGCTCAATTAATAAATATGCATCCAATTTAATGCACAAAACAGTAAAAAAAAGTAAATGTAGGCACTAATTAAATTATACAATGAGACATTAATATATATATATCTCTTTTAATTAGCTTTTTTATTTATTTTTGTTTTGTTCTTCCTCATTATGCAAATGAGGAGGGGCTGTGTCTCAAGGGGTGAACTTCTCCCCTATTGGTGGACCAGCCATACAGCCAAACTCTACACAGCTCCTCACACAGTCACTAGAGAAAGCTTCCTTTATTGAACTGAAGTGATTAGCAATTCTGAGAACAATTCTACCAGCCATGTCTTCCTTCTTTTTCACGTAAAATATTATAAAACACAAAAATAAATACATTGAAAAAATAAGTAATTAATAAATAAATAAAGCTTAGGGTTTTAACGGACAATAAATAAATAAGGTGATAAATAAATAAAAGAGATATATACATTTATGTCTCATTTTATAATTGAATTACTTCCTTTATTCATTGAGAATTTATTTATTTCTGTATTTATTTCTGTATATTTAATTATTATTTTCAGAATTTTTACAAACCAAACAATGAATTCATTAATTAAGAAAATAATCAGCAGATTAATTCATAATGAAAATAATTATTAGTTGCAGTCTGATACAAAATAGTTCAAAATGAGCTCCATCTCATCAACTCAAACGTGAAATCCTGCTTTTACATTAATGCATAAAGTAGCCTAATAATAATAATAATAATAATAATAATAATAATAATAATAGTAACAACAACAGCCAGGATTGATTACTTTTACTTTTAATACTTTAGTACAGAAGAACATTTGCCTGATTACACCTATACTTTTACCTAAGTAACTTTTACTTATTTTTAGTGTGGTATTAGAAGTACTTTTACTTAAGTAAAGGATATGTTGTAGTGATGTGCAGATTGATACTAAAGTACTGATATTTCTGATATCCTCATATATTTCTGCTCTAGGATCGATACTCTTAAAAAAGGATCGATATCTAAACACAGCCATTTGTGAGTGAGTGTGTGTTTTATCACAAGTAACTTACTGTCACCAGGATGGTCTAATTATACTCGGCTAATAGGCTGACCTGACACGTCTGACTGTATTTAGCTCTAATGGTTATAATGACGCTGTGTCTGATGTGTGTGCAAAGACTGTGAAATACTTTGGCTACCACGCAAACTTCGCTAAACATCTGAGATTAAGTCAAAATAACACAATGATGTTATGAAGCTGCATTCTGAGCTGGAGATTTTCATTACAATTAAAGAATATGACAGTAGCTTGATGTCTTGTCTTTAGGCAGCTGTTTTTGGAATGTGTAAGCCTACAGCCTACTCTTTATTTCCCTCATAAATACAAAAACGGGAGGTCACATTAAACTAGAAATAAAATATGTAAAAAGTATTTGTATGGGTATCGGCAATACCAGCCTGGTTATTACTTGGTATTGGATCGTATAGGAATTAAGTGGTATCGCACATCACTAATACGTCGTCCACCACTGTCTGTGGATAATCCCGAGTAAAGGCCTGGTCACAACACAACAGCACACAACAGCAATATTAATGTGAACGTTTTACAATATTTGGTTCTAGAAGCTTGGTTACATGATGACTAAAAAGGCTTAGTGGGTAAACAGATACCCTACTAACATACTATAACCAGCCAGTCATAATAGGTCCCTGAGCTTCTCTCTGTTTTCACCATGGCACACAGTTTTTAGGTTCACACACATTACTCCAAACATATATTTTTACCATTAACTCCCATCTCATACCTGTGTGTAAACCATTCCTCTGTTGTGGAACTATTTTTATTACTACTGAGGAGGTTAAATAAAAGCGGGTGGTGCAACGCGAAAAAGCTACAATAGCTTCCACCATTTTGGAGTCTGCTTTTTGTCCCCTTGAAGGTCAACACTGCAACACTTGACACAAAACATACTAAACATACATTTACTTTGTCTGTGCCAGCAAATCCACTTATCATTCCATTGTAATTCATTTAATTTGCTAGTGTACCATGCAGGGACACGGTTTCTAGACAGACACATGAATTTTGTGGCCATTATTTAAGTGCCGCATTGTAAAAATATAACTTTCCTTTAGTCTCGATCTGGGTGGGTGTTCCCTGTGGCATCTGAGAGCTGTAGCTGCTAGGACACTGCCAGTCATATTCTGCGGTGTGCTGCTGAGTGAAGGTCTGTCGTTTTACAGAGAGAGAGAGGTGAAAGGATACATTTAGGGGGCTCTGTCACAGCAGAATTTTAGTGAGATTAAGCACCTAAACTACTGTGAATCCTCCATTCAATGGAAAGAAATTGCATATAAATTGTACCTCCTTATGCGTTGGGTTGTACAATCCCCTAACCCATGTTGTTGAGGTTGCAGAATAAGCTAATGTCTCAAAACACTACGCCGCTTGCCAGAGGGAAATCATCCCAGATTGCAGAGATTTCACCCATTTATTTACTGCTGTGCACTGATGTACAAAAAATATTTGATCGCTGTGGCTAGCTGTCTGCTATTGAATGGAGGTTTCACAGCAGATCGGGTGGTTTAAGCAACAGTTAATTCGGGTAGATGTTAAATATGATTAAACATCATGAATTTGAAAAAACACTTTAAACTGATTTACATTGATTAGGGGTTGCTTAATGGTGCAGGTTAAGGAATCCCATTTTGAACTGTGGTAATTATAGCCCACCAGTATCCTGTGGTGGACAGCGGTTATCTTCAGTTCCAGCAGGCCATTCGTCTGTCCATCAGCAGGCTAATTCTGTCTAATCTTTCTCCACGCAGTCTGTGTGGCTCTTGTATGTTGTATTATGGAATGCGATGTCTGGCGAAAGGTTCCCTCATCGCTGAGATTAGACATTTATAAACAAGACTTTGCTGCGCACCACATGATTAGAAAATGGTTTCCTCCTGCACTGACTGTAATCTTCTCCTGCCAACACCAACTGCTGCAGTGTTTCATGAATGTTTGGGACATTGCATACTACATCAAAACATTATGTCATTTTCACATGGTACATACACAGAGACACAATCATACATGTGGCTTAGAGCACATGTGATACTATACTGGGCAGCTTACTTATCTGTTTCTTGTACAGTTCCCTTCATGTTTCACACATCAGTCCCTGCCTAAGATCTCAACATCTTTACTCCAGGCTCCTTATTTCTTTACACATTCTGATACCATCTACAAGCCGGTGGTGATAAATGTTTTTCTGATTTTTGTTGCCACAGTTGGGGAGATTCTCAGAAATTCCTGTCTAGCAGTCACACTTGGAACACAGTAGCTACAATAACTGCAAAGCATAATTAAAATGCCTCAGGTAATTCAAGATTCTAACGTCGGTTTAATACCTTGACAGGTGATGTGCTGACGCTCTGCATGTGGCCGTTTGTGAACTCACACGCTCATGGGTGAGTCATACCGCATAAGGGCATGCTTCATACCTCAGAACACTCAGAGTTGATTCTAATTGACAGGTGACTAAAGTTGGGAGAAGCTCTGGTTGAAATAGCTGCGGTTGACATACAGTATCTACAAAAGATGAGCAGAAACCAAAGAACAAAGAGCACTTGTATTAGCTGTTTCTGTGAAAAGTATTTCTAACCATACAGTAATCTCTCTGATTGTGTTTGTTGGACACGCAACAAAGCTACCAGTTGTTTTTAAATCTCAAACATGAATTCTTGTCAAGTTCTTTCAAAGAAACAAAGTAACATTTTACCTCTTAAAAACAATTAAACAGTTGAAAAGAATCTGAATGAAGAATGCGAGCTGAAAGAAACACAAAAGAACCCTTAGACTGTCATTTTATATTTATGCAAGTATCAAACGAGCTGTTACACCTAATGTGAATTTAAAAAAATGTTGATTTTATAATCAGGGACAATGCAATCCATATGAAGTATTAAATTCCCCCAAAGGCAGCTGGTTACAACTAAATGTCATCCACATGTAAAGTCTACAGTGGTTCTCAAGAAAAACTAGACATTGAACAGCACATAGCATAAAAATAAGTATTCACAATCATACAATTATAGCCTGACTGAGTTTGTTTTGGCAGACAAGAATACTTACGATCGGATAATGTATCGGCCAATATTTGTTTTTATCATAAACATAACATTATCATCGTGCTGTCTGGTGGAAAAGCGATATACAGTAATGATGTCAGTTTCTAAAGCTCTGACATCATCATCATCTGAAGGGGCGTGATTAGAAAGTGGGTAAACCAGCAGATCTATCTAAATGAAACAAGCCAATAATTCCTCATTACACAGGAAAAGTCAGTGCACTCCAGTGTGGCAGGTACAGCAGGCCAAAGTTAAAGCAGCAAGTTGATCTGTAAACTGTGACAGATGTTGAGAACCATCTAATAACACATAATAATAACATAACATGTTTGTGTTCATTGCCCCGTTGGATGTCTGTTTAGGGTTGTCATCGTGCCTCAGCAGTTAACTTGGTGAGTATTATGGATGTTATCATAATCCATAGAAATTTAAGGTACCATTATGTGATACATTTAAGCCATCATGGATGAAAGGGCCTGAAAGTTCAATAGATGAAATCATAACAGCTACTGAGCTTACATGTTAACAGCATGACAAATGATAAAAACTGTGCACAGTTGAAAGCTCTGGACTTGCGTTGGCAATGTTTTTATCAAAATACTATTTCCAAGGTAAAGAATAAACTTTAATGCCAAACCTAAGTTGAAATAAAGCATAGTAGTTTCTATGCTCCTACAGTATCTCATAGACTCATCTGTCACAGAGGACAGAAACCAAGTCGTCCTTGCTGCCACACCACCTTCCTGCCCTCCCGCTTTGGCTCGTCAACACACCTCATTCATCCCTGACCCCTGAGGGCATCAAGGTGAGACCCAAGGACATGCTTCAAATTGTGAGGTCAAAGGTCAACCTTTCAGCCCTCACTACAGGGTTGGTAAAGTTTTGTTGTCATCAAAGCAAGACTCCAAAGGGCATGACAAATTAAAAACTTGCTGGGATTGCAATTGATTAAGTGTGTGTTAAGGGGACAGGAGTTTTCCTTTTTCGTTGGCATGACAATTGCCATGGAAACTTAGAAGGAAGTTAAGTTGATTTTGTGGTGTGCCGTGCCCGTAACTAATGACATGCCGCAAGCGTTATTCCCCAATATAGACGCAGCCAGGAATAATATCGCTGGCTTTTCTCAAATGAAATCACAGGGGAAAAGAACACTCCCGGGGCTATACTGTATGTGTATGTTCTCAAGTATATTGCGGCTAGATTTTTTTTGTTTTATAGTCCAGCCCTCACAACACATAAATTCTTCCACACACAGACAAACACACACACTTTTATCTCCAACACTATTCTCTCTAAACCCCGGCGTAGAAACTTAATTAATCTGATAATGTTAATTCCCTGCTTCGTATGGAGAATGAGGACTAAACGCTGTTCTTCTTCCATTGCTAAACCTGTTCAGTGACGTGCTCTATCTCTTTCCTGCATTCTCTTAAATGCTTTTCTGTGGAAGGATGCAGTGACTCACACAAAGCAAAGTTAAAGGCTTATCGTGATTGATAGAGAGACAGACAGAGCAGAGAGCTTGGCAATCATTCCATTAATTAAAAATCAGAAATGCATGATTGCCCTCCCCTGTGGAAGGAGGGAACCATCTCTCCGGGTTTGTACGAGCCAGAGCAACCCCCCTCCACCCCCCTCGTCCTCCTACTCCCCCAATGTGCCCAACTCCCAAACCGCCAGTGTTGGAAGAAGCAGTCAGATCCTTCTCAGTACAGCAATATAAAAACAGCTCCATCACAAGTAAAGGTCCTGCATTTAAAATCTCACTGGAGTAAAAGTACATAACTATTTCAGCTAAATGTACTTAGAGTATCTAAGTGAAATCACTTACTCTCCCTGTGACTGACAATATATATGACAGTTTGTTTATACTGATGCAACTTGTTGCAGCTGGTCACAGAGTTAGTTTTAAATACTTCATTTACAAAGATAGAAAGAAGAAATGTAAGGAAAGAACAATAATTTATAATAATAAAACACAGTTCGGTAATGTGAGTATGGATATAATTGCAGAGGCTGCTAAGAGACACGAGAAGATGTCGGAGGAAGTGAGGAAGAGAAAAAGTGAGAGGGACTGAACAAGAGCCCGGATAGGAGTAAATATGTGAGCTAAAAGAGCTGAAAGGATTCAGAACAGATAACGAGCAGGCCTTCTTTCTCTTGGACTAGTCAGTAATTTTGCTGTCTTCAGTTGTCACACTTGTAGTCTTTCACTTGTTGCTTGGTGTTTGGCTGTTAGCAACGTTGGCGACTTGCTGGTTTTTGATCATAGGTAATATAATACAGCTGTCCTTATTTAAGACAGTGGTGAATTAAACTCGGAAACCTCACACCGAATCTTACACACTGCTGCTATAAATGAGAAAACTGGAAAGTTTAGAAGGGAAATCTGTCATTTGTAGCAGTGGTAACAACTCATTAGCGTCGGAAACATGAATCACTAATGCAATGGAGCCACAGAATCCTCCACAGAAAACAACTATATAGGTTGTTTTAGCCACACAAAATTACGACTTGTTTACGTTTATTGTGGTAGCGACCTCCAGTGGCCAAACACAAAGACATGACAAAGTCACGTATTATAAATAGCTATAAAGTTGTGTTTTGGTGGTTGGTAGGATGGATTCATAGTAAAGCCCCATTTCTGGTACCAGCTCGACTTGACTGGGTTTTGGCCTGCCGTCCACCATTTTCCATAAAAGTTGTACCCCCTTCAGAAAGGCTTCAAGCCCATAATACTCAGAGGTAATGAAGTGATTTATTTTACACAATAGTAGGCCTATTCTTTTCAAACCGTTTCATCTTTCTGCCATGTCAGAAATTATTTTGTACATACGCACTGTTTATAAATGCGACCCCAGGTGTCTCTTTATTTAAGTTAAAACGTTCAAGCATTACTCAGAATTTAAAGACAGAACACCGGTAAGAATCTTTCTTACAGCTGTTTTCCTCTGCTGCTGTTGCTAGAATCTCTGCTGCATCGCGTGCAGTGGTCTGTGAGCTCACTGGCCGGCCGGCCGGCTAGCTCCTCAACTGTGAAAACATTTAAGCACATTTTTAATCTATTTTAGTCAAACTACATCGCCTCAAAACTTCTCAGAAGTGGATTTACTGATTTAATATCGTATGAAAATTATAAAATATAAAACATTCTCTTGCTGGCCTCTGTCTGGCACGTGCAATGATGTTGTAGTGAATAGTGATGATTCTCTCTGACCATTAGTAGCCTGCAGTGTTGTCATATCACATTAAGTATCACCTCAGCTCACTTGAAAACTCGTCGCTGGTGATACGAAAAAAAGTACCAAGTAGCAGGTACAATTACAACCTTTCCCAACAGAAAACCAAAAAAGAAGTGTAGAGTGGAGACGAGTTGAGCTAGTACCATGCGTTGGAAAAAAGACATAAGTTACCTGTTTTCACCCAGAAGACTGGCGTTCGGTTCCATTTACTTATTTTTATAATTAAGTTATGCAGTAGCATTAGCTACATTAGCTATGTTAGCATTAGCAACGTCACCTACATTTACATTAACTATGTTAGCTTTGTAGCGTTAGCTAGCTATCTAACTAACTATATTAGCATTAAATGTGTTGACAGCCCCCCATTGCCCCTAACCTTCACAGGGGTGTGTGCCTAAACTAAAGTCAGAGTTTTTATACTTGTTGATCAGTGAACCTAACAGCTGGCCGATCTGCTAGCAGGTAGGGTTCACCTTCTTTGTATAGCTGCGGTCTCCACGTGTTTGTCATGTGATGTAGTTCACCTGATTTCAAAAACGTAGGTTCCGGTCGGGAAAAAAAGTTTGAAATTGTCGTTTTGGGAGGCATAGACAAACGTCACCAGAAGGGGAGCTATTGTATACGCCCATGAGTCGTATTTGGAACACCTTGTTTAGAGACTGGTTAATACAGCCTATGTTGTCATTTAGGTTGGAGGACTTGGTTCAATCTGTAACAATGCATTGTATTTTATAAATGATGTTTTTGTAAAATCTTGATCTAAAAAATACCTTTTAACTAAAGCTGCCGTATAAATGTAGTGTAAACATAAAAAGCATAATATTTCACTCTGTACTGTAGTGGAGTAGAAGTTTTAAGTAACAAATAATGGAAATATTTATACACTTGTACAAATCTGTACTTCAGTGCAATATTTGAGTAAACATATTTAGTATTTTACACCACCTCTCCCTCACAATCTATATCCTCCTTATATCGCTTCCTCACCTCCTTCTACAAATTGGTTTCAGCTACAGGAAATACCATTTTGGGTTGCCTCCACATTTTATGAAAGTTAGGTTCTAGCGAGGTTCACTCCTCTCTACTGTGTCTTCTTCTGCTCTCTTCTTTTTTCCCATTCCCTGTCAGTCTGCCAGAGGACAACTGGGAAAGGGGCATGAAGGTGGAAAAGAGGGAGACTTTTCCACCAAGCCTCATTGTCTACTCTGGACTCGAGCTGATGTGATGTGATCCATCTTTAGTTAGCCTCTGAAAGCACAACAGCCCTGGATCATCTCCCTGCCCTGCAGCTTCCAGACAGCAGATGCTTGTTCAAGAAGTACAAAGGTGAGACATCAGTGCCGCCCGAAGGCCTGCAGCAAATCAAACTTGCCGAGTAGCAAGAGTTGTTGAGGATAATAAAGGTATTCAAGGCACTACTTTATTAGTCTGGATTGTGGCTGGAAAAATGAGAGTAAGAAGAAATGCAACAAATCAAATTCAAAGCTGCGGAAATGAGAGTACATGCTATGTGAGATACACCAGAAGCCTCCTCCTAATTTGTCTGGCACCTCAATAGTTGAGAAACCTTTTAAGAGAGAAATTGGAACCGTACAGAAGAGGTCCTGGCACGTGTAGTCAGATTTTTGTTAGTTACTTTGTGTTTTTCTTGCTAGATGTGGGCTATTATCTGTAACCTATCCTACCCTCATGAATTCACAGCTGAGGATGTTTAAATTCGGCATGTGAAAATGTGCACACACGTACACACTCATACAGTCTACACCTGAGAGAAACAGTAGCTGCAGATGATTCAGATTGTTTGTTTAAACCTGTTTGAAATATCAGAGGGGTGGAGTTAACAGCAGCACCAGGGTTCAGATGAAGTCAGGTATCTTGTCAGTCAAAAGCACACCACAGCGACTTTGAAATGTTTTTTCAGTGACTGACAGAAGTTCTGGCAGAGAGATGTGTCATTTGACACACAAAAAACTATCTACATGTTTTATTTTGGTGCACAACAGCTGTGACATTTTTTGTTTGTTTCAGATGGTGATATATTTTATTTCTTTTCTTTATTTCTGCTTTACGTGACATATGCAAGCTTACATGGATCTACCCACCCACCCCCTTCATCTAGAGTCTGTCAGTCCACAGCACAGTTCACCTTGCACTAATTGTAATGTGACAGCAGATTAACAGCTAATCATAACAGCACTAGCTAGTTTGCAAAAAACATATTTCATAGCAATACCATTGGTCTGACCTGTATTGCTTTTCTCCCATGGCCTTTTCAAACATACAGGGAAGCAATGAAATGACTCTACATTGTTATAATAAAAAAATCCACATGTGTTATTTTATTTCTAAATACATGTAGCCTGAGATGACCTAATGTGGAGAGTCTCCTGTAATGTTTGACGGTTTGTAGCGGTGAGGAGAAGGAGGGCACAGGGCTTGTTGCTGCTGCATTTCATGATGGTTGAATCTCTTCAATTTGCTCCTATGACTCTGTGACCACAGACACTAGAGTGCTTTTACTTCACTGATTTAAGTCCCTGAATCATACATCTCTTCAGCAACAGATCAATTAAAAGACACACTGCATTGCAGCAAGCCTGAATGTCTGGTCTGGGACAATAAACAATGATACTGATTAGCAAAACTTGCCGTATTAATTGTGTCATTATGGTTATCATTTCCTCTATTTTAAGCTACAACCCCAGCTGCATGTGCAATTAGGTGGATAACAGCAGGTAGCGGCCGTGGTAATGGCGTTGCACACTTCATCTGCTGATTCAAAATACAGAACACCACTGTTGCTGGGCGGCAACCTCAGCTCATCTGAAAGCACCTTTATGGTGGCTAATAATTAGCTAACATCAGCAAACATGTGATAACACATGAATGCATTAAGAGAATTGGATAACACATTCCAAGATGGTCCCATTTATATGAAAGTTGCTCCCTGGCAGCATACGCCAAAAAAGTCTTCCACATATTTGGCCCATATTTGGTGGTGCTTGAGAGCATGTGCATTAGAGACTACTTGCTAGCTTCCTGCGCACATGAATGGCATAAAATTATTTATGCGGCTCTCTTCAGATTTGATTGGAGCAAGAATTACATTGGCTTGTATTAATAAAACTCACCCTTGGACGCGAATAGATTGAAAAGACAGGGTGGAGACATTCACATGCAGTCAGGCACAGCGCTGGCACACAGGCACAATAAGCACATAGGCTACAACACATACACATGGGCACACACCACACACAAAGATACACACACAGATTTGGGTTGTCATGGTCCCCATCTGGTTGTTGCCTTGTTGTTTACGCTGTAGTTTATTATTTAAAGTAATTGTCATTATTTCACTAATAATTGCTGCGCTGTGTTGTTTGTTCTGCTCGACTGTTGTTTTCTGTTTGATGGATGGTTGTCTCTTGTTTTGTCTGCTGTGACAGGCAATGGAAATGGTAAGGTGGCTTCAGAAGCTAATCGATCGTTGCCGCAAGCACTTTTTATAATAAAGATGTCGCAAAAAAAATTCCCTTTTCCCCTAGTGTTTACATTTTGCTTGTATGTCAATCAAATTTCCACACTGGTAGAGCAGGATTTCTCAAAGTGTTCTTGTCAGGGTGGAGCAGCACTTGCAAACAGAAAATCTTCAATGGAAGTTGCTAAACCAGCGTGGACTACTTCCTGCAGAAAACCCCAACATCCTTTATCAGTTGGCAGTAGTTGGTTAACTGTCTCAATGAAATAAATGCTTCTGTATTACCAAGTAACGCTGGGGTTCAAGGAAACACATTGTCTTTTTGCTCTACAAGGTCATGTTTCTGAAGTTAGGCTAATTTTCACTCTTTACATTTCCTCTCTGACCCAGTGATGAACTAAGCTTAATTGCCTCACCAGTGTGGCAGATTGTTTGTATGCAAGTTAAATGAGATTTAATGAGGATAAAGTAGGGGTGTGCAAATGCACTTGTTTCTTCAGGGGCATAATGTTTATTTACAGATAACAGAGAAAAGAAAATAACATGTACTTGGAAAAGACTTTAACTGTGTAGCCGGCTGCTGTTAACGTAGCTCCTTGATACACCAAACAGCCGGTTGTTTGCTGGGAAAGTGTGGATTACTTTTATGTTTTTACTAGTTCAATTTAGACAAAGACAGGAAGGCTGCGCTCTCACAGTGAAGTCATGAGAAAGAAAAAGAGAAAAAAAATGCCCCTGAGGTTAGCGCCGGGATTCTTATGGCTTCAATCATGCACACCATAATTGGTTCAAACTGAGGAGCAATCATTTTACACTTGCAGTCAAATGTGTCTTTGAACATCAAGGCGTGTGCTGACGTGAGTGCATTCTTTTCTTTCAGTTTGCTCTCTGTGTGTTTTGCATACCATGTGGAAAGTCCCCGGACTCAAAATAACACAATTCTTTAACACGGTGTCATTAAGCAAGCAAGATAAGAGCTTATCCTAGCACTGCCTTTTCACAGGTGAGTCTTTCTGTTATTCCCTGCCACTCTTCCAAAGCATGGCCATGGAAACAAGTTCAGTTTCAGACAATGCTACCTCCCTCCCTTTCCATATCTCCTCACTTATAAAAATGCAAACATATCACAATGCTTATTCCTTTTGTCATCTTTCATGTCTTCAGGTGGTCATAAGCGTGGCATCAAAATCAGCAGCGAGGCTATCCGGCTGCCTGCACGGCTGGCCGGTCTGTCTCTGCTACTTGACAGCTCCTGTCTTTCCACTCCAGCATCACTGAATGTTATCTGCGCAGCTGTGTTAGACTGCATCCCCATCCCATCCTCCCTGTGCGAAGCTCGTGTACCTCTAAGACTGTGAAAAGCCAGAGAACAATAGCGTCTTGTGTTTCATTCCCTGTTATCTGTCCTTCACTCCTTTATTGAAAAGGCTTACCTCATTTTCTATTAATTACACGAAAACAATGATTTTAGCTGAAGATGGGCTCCCCCGGCGATTCTGGAACTGTTCTTTAATCTTGGTTATGAAGAGGGAACAATGAAGCTGTTGTGCTGTAGTGGATAGGATAGAAAAAAACTGCATTTAAATAACACTGAGATAATATGCGTGCAGCCTTGCGTTGACTCGTACAGATATGTAAAATCTTGAATAAACGTACTATGAGTCTTTGTTATGATAAAAGCAATAATACATCGTGTGAATTGATCCGTGGATGCTGCGTGTGTGTGTGTGTGTGTCTGTGTGAACATGCAAGTGTGCATTATTTGTGAGCATGCCTTTGCATTGAAACTACCTTATTATCCTCCTCAGGGGTGTTAAGCATTGTCCTTAATCCTTGTAACAGGAACTTTGCTTACAACAATTTATGTCCCTCTCTTTGGCTTTCTAAACACAAAAGGCCAAAACTAGGGTCCAGCAGGCCTTCAGCAGGCTGTAAAGTCCAGAATTCTCAGTCTTGACTTCAATCTGAAGTGGCAAGCTGTAAATGACGACAGGTTCCTCTCAAATAAAAAAGAATTACAGAACAAGGTTTTAATCTGTGATGATCGGAGGAGGAAGCTGAACTCTTCTGTGCCGCAAACTGGCAAAAAAAATAATCAGTGTTTAATTTAAGTTGTGGAGTGTTAAAAAGAAAATGCTAGTGTTCATGCAAGCTGACAGCCATCAAAGTTAATTTAGTTTTGAACAGCTGCCAGCTTTCACAACTTTCTGAGCAGACAAACAAGTCTCCAATCAACATTTGTCAACACCAACTTATCATGCGAAGTAAAAACCCTGTGTTTATTAACACCTTCAACATTACTGTGTTTGACTGTGTAACTAAGACATGGGTTTCTTATTTTTTCTGATTCTTATTTAATTCAACTTCCTAACTCCTCAACCTTCCGGTGTGCCAGTCATTACCGACTCATGCGCGTGTAGCCAAAACATTCTGCAGGGGAGTTCCAAAGTGTCTAGAGATGCCAAATATGGAATCTAACAAGCCAAACCCTGAGTTAGAATATTTTACTCATTGTAAATGTTATCTAACTTCAATGAGAGGCTGGAACCAGCTGATACAGAATATATGATGCTGTCAGACAGTGTGGGATGAGATCATACAAAAAGGGTAAAACTGTAGGGCAGAGCCAGGACAGTTAAAACACTTCAATTTTTGGTTGTGATCAACAGCTCACGTGTGTTTTATCAATACCAGGTTCTATTTTGTTCAAACGTGGAATGACTTTGGTCCAGTCACACAAGCCATCCATTTAAATTGTTTATTTTGTTCTTATTCCTATTTCAAAGGTTATGGTATGACACTGACCTTTATATGTAATTGCAAATACATTTTGTCCTTTACCTTTAATAGAAATATATATTAAATGTCATTTTTAGAACAGATGGCAGAACAGAACAGTCAATGCGTATCTGAATTTATTCTTACATTTGTGCTTTGAATCATTTTGAGTCATTTACAGTTAAATATAATTTCTCTTTTAAAAATAAGGTCAACCAATCACTTTCCGTCTCACACTAGAGTAGATATTGTGAAAGTAATGATCAAACTTGGCCAAGATATCCAGACTTTTATTCCCGAATATGTCTCAAATTACAAAAACGCTGGATCTTACCGTTCCCATAATTCAACACAGTTGCATCTTTTTTCTAGAATCTCCCTGCATGGTGAATGCCCACATCCTGCAAAATCCATCCCTCCAGTCTGTAACGACACTTTCTTTTCAAAATCTGGGGAAATCCTGGTGACATCACCATTACGTGATCGTGGTTATTTTCTCAGACTTGACAACGCTAGCAGAAGACATAATACTGTTATCTGTTTATACAGGCGGCACACAGCTCCCCATGGTGAGTAAACTGATTTAATCTCATTCAGCTCATTTTTTTCTATTTATTTGTTTATGCACAGAAAGCATGAAATATGTCTTCACAATGTTGTGAGTGGAAAAGCAAAAAGCAAAACAAAATAAGTCTTTATAGCTACTTTATTGCAGAATTGTTGGGTCTCTGTTAATAATATTGTAAAGAGTACGGTCCAGACCTGCTCTATGTGAGAAGTGCAATGAGATAACTTCTGTAACGAACTTGTGCTATATAAATAAAATTGAATTGAATTGTCCCATTGCCACCACACATTTTTGTGGCTGTTGACACATGGCCACTTTTTAAATTGAGATATTTTTGTTGTGACTAATCTACTTAAAGCTGTATAATGAAATTAGCCTTCAGTTGCACTGCCCAGCTTTTATTTGCATACATCAAGCTGAGCACTGACCAAAATATTCTGATCCAGGCAAAGGGAATGAAGTTACGTAATGAAAAATGTGTTCATCCTTCTACTCTGTGGGAAAATGTTAATTCTAGCAAGTTCTTAAAAACCTGATCTCCACTGGAATGGACTTATTGTGATAAAATATTATGACCTACCAATTTATGTCAATTGGAGCAATGGGTGGTGAATATCACAGATCTTTAAATATGTCAGCCTCTCCAAAGTACACCGCAGCTCTTACCTCCAGTCAGTCTGACAACATTAAACGTCATGCCTTTCTCTGGGCAGATTCGGCATCACAGCTGTGCGTTTCCAAGCTTCCAGAAGCCCTGTAATCACCAAAACACCATAAAAAACACACTTTTACAAGGTCATGTGTGTGTGACTGTGGCTTTGCAGTCAGTAAAGTTTCCAATTCCTTATGAGTAAATAATGAAGGTGGGTCCAGACACAGTGACTGTTTGCCCCTCATCCCCCATCCCGTGACACACATATACACAATCACAAACCCAAATGTCCCACTGGCTTGCAGTTGGCATTCCTCTGCACTCCAGCTGAGGTTGAACAAATATATAAAAGCTCTCCGCGGCTTTGACACTCAAAAATGAGCTGGGCGGGGCCGTTTTCGGTAGCTGCGGGGAGTCATGAAAGTAAAATGCCTCCCATGGAGGCCAAGTTTACGTCTTGCGAGATTAAAGTCAAAGTGTGTGTGAGTACACAGGGTGCATGTGTTTGTGTGATTTAGGGGGAGGAAGTCAGACAGCAGGGCTTGGTTCGTCTCGATCCCACTCAGTGGTTTCTGGTGTTTAGTCTCAGGGTGAGGGGGGGGGGGCATTACCTACCTCTGTTTGACTTTTTAAACAACTTGAGGCATGTCAGAGGTGTGAAGACACTTGTTCTTTGTGTAGTGAAAAAGTGGATGAAAATGTAATGGATTACTACTTTATTAAATGGATAATAAAAATGGACACTGGTAAAATCAAAATGTTAAAAAATGACTATCAATGCACTTCTTTTATCCTCTATTTTTATCTTCTAGAAAGTAAATCAACCTTTGCAGCAAAACGGCAAAGCATTTTTTCCCCAATAATGTCAGTCAACAAAATTACACCTTTAAAAGGTTTTACAAGCTCTGCTGATTTATCTTTCCTCTACACACCTGGTGTGTTCTTCTTCCTTTTTGTTGTCTTTCTCATAGTTGGCAGCCGTCTTTCTCCATATTTTAACATGTCACTCCACAGTCTTCTGCTCTCTCTCAACTCTCATTTTCTCTGCTGTAGCTCTTCTCCTTAAGTGTTTTAATGGACCAGTCTATCAGAAGACATATAACAGGTAACAGCTCTCAAATCACCCTGACTGTCATTATGATTTGACGAGTTACGGAGTTACTCTTCATTGACCTCAATTGAAGCCAATGATCATCCATCCCCTACGCTATTATGTGCATTTGCTTAATTAATTAGTCCTGCTGCAGCATGATGTGTATACATGTGGGGGGCCTATTCATAGAAAATACATCTCCATAGATTTGGAACGTATTAACTCACCTAATCTCCACAGGTATCAAAGCTATTTCCGGTCTCTTCCTGGTTAAGTGTTCTTAAATAAAACTGCCTGTCGTCCTCCTTATTATGTTCGCAATCAGTCGTGACCTAGTAAAACATATACACAGGTCTGTGTATCGCTGTTTGACAGATTTTTTTAGATTTCCAATGGGGATATTTTTCACAGCTATGATGCCGATATTCAGCATTGTTAAATTTGGCAATTTATGTATATAATAATAGTAATGCACTTTATTCATAGAGCTATTATTTAAATGAAAGTTACACTGAAAAAAGCACAAGTAATCTGAGAGTCTACAGCCATGCTAGTGGCTTTTACTGCAGCCATAGAATAAATAAAAGAAATGGATGTAGCCCCTTGATGTCACCCTCTTTCGTGGACTACCGTTTTGAAGCCTTAAATTTTGGCATATTGGCTGACGCCTTCTTGTTTTTTTGGAACCAGAAGTGACCATATTTGGACGAGTGGGTGGAATCAGGAGCGATATGCATTGCTACGCCAGGCAAGTTGCCATGGTTGCGACTTCTCAATCACAAGGTAGCCACGCCCTAAAGAATCCCTTGCTTTATCGTCTATTTTCCTCTAAATGAGGCCATAACTTACTAACCTCAGAAAACCTCAGAAAACTCATCTCTTCCGAGAACTCTTCCTCTTATAACACCTCTAACTCCTAACCTCTAACATGCACTTCCTGTGCTCTTCTTCTTCTATCCCCTACAATTACCTTGTATTGATTGCACTTTTTGTTAACTCTTACTTCCTCCCCTAGGTATTTTGATGTGATATGTACTATGAGCTCTTACTAGGATTTATTGCTGCTCTTACTAGTATGTACTGTCAGTTGTAGAGCTGTATTTGATGCTCTGTTGATGCTTGTATGTTGTTCTTCAAATGTAAGTCGCTTTGGATGAAAGCATCTGCCAAATGAGTAAATGTAAATGTAAATGAACATCATGCTGTGTTGGAGAAGACATTGAACTAGTGACTGAGACCATAAAATCATTAGGAAAGAGTTTACTGAGGTATAAATACAGGTGAGAATTAGCCTCATTTTTCGTAGGCATTCATACAATCTGACTTATTTTTGCCACCAGTGGTGTCGCACCCTGCCAGCTGTTTTCGCATTGTTCACGCTTGACTGCAGCACAGTGGTGCTCTAGCTAAATGCTAATGTCAGTATGTTAACACGCTGTCGGTGACAATGGTATATGCTGACCTTTAGCGGATATTGTTTACCATGTTCACCATCTTTTAGCCTGAACATGCTATATTTAGCTAATTGGCACTAAATACAAAGTACAGCTGAGGCTGATTATCATTTGATTTGCAGGTATAAATGTTGTTGTTGGTCATAAACAAAAGTATTAGACAGACAGAAATGTTCACCTTAGTCACCCCTGGTTTTTAGACTCATTTTGGCTGCAAATATTTACTAAAAACAAACTGTAGAATGCGTACCTGTCTGCTGAGGCGTAGGTGACCGTGTGAATGCAAACTGGTAAACAGGGTGTGTCCAGGTGGTGATGAAGCTGTTGTTTTGACTAGAACAATCTTGTCCTTTGTCTACAGTTTGGTCTCTTTAGGGCATATAAGGAGTAAACAGGGTGACAAACTGTGTCGTGTGTCTTTGTCTTTCTGTGTGTCTCTCCTTCCGAAGCTGATGTGTCAGCGAGCCGCTGACTGGTAGCTCACGTGTTTTAAGAGTTGGCTCATGTGCATTCCAGACTTTAAAGACACAAATTAATTTCATAGTGACAGAGCACAAATCTATCTTTAATCACCTTGTTAAATCTACAAATAAATTCACAGTTGGGAGGCATTGTTGCTTTAATACTCCTGTCCGCGACGAGGACTACTTCTGTTTAGTCAGCTTGGCGGAAGCGTTCCCACACATGCGCAGTAGATCAGTTGATGCCCTCATAGCATAGGCGGTCAGAAAAAAGGCGCGCGTTTTTCTTTATGTGGACCCTAAATGCCCCTTGTATACTTGCGGATGCGGAAAGTATAATCCTTGCTTAACTGAACCATATGATCCCCGGTACCGTAGGAAAGCTCCCTCTCTCTCTCTCTCTCTCTCTC
>JAPMOB010014259.1:0-19169 GCA_029875015.1 Lepomis gibbosus | reverse complement strand
ATATTTCAATGTATATTATACACTAGGCTTACCGTGGATCCTTTGGGCATGGCAGTCTCATCCACTAGAAGGTAGAGGATATTCAATGCCACCATTAGAACTGAGATTGTCTGCAAACAGAGAGGACGATAAAGATTTGTTTACACATGGTGTACTTATATAAAGATTGATCAAATCCTCAAAGTATCTGGCATCATGATATAATTGAATTGCGTGGGCCTTGCTGATCCGTAAGTATGGTAATGCATAATAACCATCTTGTGATTGTAAACTGTTCCAACATTAAGCTTCTCAAAGCCTGAACAATGTGGGGGTTGTTTGATGCACGTGCCATGCCTCTCACATGGCCTTACTGCCTTATTCAACAATATCAGACGGCATAAATAGTATTCCCACACTATAATCTGTTGAAAATCACAGTTGTTACAGGTGGCTATTCAGCATTGTCTTAAACAGCTATTAGACAAAAGTAGTTTCCACACCCAGAGTCTGTGGGAAAACTGCAAGAGGATGGGGTTTTAGGTACAGGGTGTTAGTCCCTATGGCCACCAGCCAGGCTGTATGTACGCCATGAGTAAACAGTTTGGGCTTAATGATAGGTCAGTCCCAGCACTCACCGTTCCTGTGAGCAGGATCAGCATCACTATGGGATACAACAAGTTCTTCTCCCAACCTGATGCCTTCTTTCTTCTCTCTGAGAGGAAATTAAAGTGAGACAAAATGTGCGGTTATTAGTCTAAAGAGATCTATGTATGAGCAACTCTTTAATAACAAGACTCAGGGATGAGCTAAACTCCTCCATTACAAACAACTTTCCACGACTGGTTAATTAAGATATTCATCAAAGACAACTACAGAAACCTCAAGCCCTCTGGCTTTATTTACAGGGTTTGTACAGCTTGGTTTGGTAAAACATATCTTGTGTGTGTGTGTATCAAACACAATCTCACCTATCATCGCAACCACCCCCTCCAGGTAATATCCTTTTCATAACCTTCAAAAATGATGCTCTTCCTCTTTAATTAGCCACACTCATCATTGCCTTAATTAGTGGAAACGATAATAAATTCTGGATGAAAAGAAATGTAACAAAATTAATACTGTGATTTATATTTTTGGTCAGAATGTGTGTGTGCGTGCGGCGGGCAACTAATGTGCCTCATTCTTCCGAGCCAGATGAAACATTTCAAGTTTATATCTTCCATCTTCCTCTTATTTCAACAGCTCATCAGTCATGATTGTAGACACTGCTGACAGCCTGTCCACATGCACTGACTGTTCTGTTAGGGGCATCCACAGTGCCCTTACAATGTGTTTTTGACTGCCCTCTAGCCCTTGCTATATTGACTTTCTTTCTCCATTTCCAACCTTGTTAGTCCTCCTTATTCTCAAAGTGCACCCACCCTGCCTGCCCGAGAAGTTTGCCAAGTGCACTTTATATGCACCATCCTTCTAAATTAATGACATCACTAAAAGGCTTGCTACAATATAAAGTTTGCATCTTGTCCAATATCCTAAGTGCCTTTGTGCCCCCCCACCACCACCACCACCCCCAACCTACTCCCCAAAAGGCTCAGGCCTCATTTATAATATCCTAAAATGGATGGAAAATTATCAGGCAGTTCTGGTCCAAGTCCAAATTAAGAAATTAAGGCAGACGGGGAGAAAGCAGCTGCCTGTCAGCAATATGAAAAAGGCAAACTTCTTGGCATATATTTCCATGGCAATTCAAGGTCTTAACACAAAATATATCAGCCCTGTCGCACAATACAAATACTTACCCAATTTATTCCTCTGATTTCTGATATTGTCCAGTTCTTTGTTGAGCTGGTGAACAAGGCTTCCTCGAGTATATGTGTACGTGGATGATCCTGCGGAAACAAAAAACACTGAAATTAATTACATTTGTTGCACGATCAGATGTTGCCTAAGGCTGCAGCTAACAATTATTTTCATTATCGATAAATCTATAATGAACAGTTCTGAGATTCTTGCTTTGTCTGCCCAACAGTCTAAAACCAAAAGTTTTAAATGCTAGAAAACTGTCATATCAGAGAAGCTTGAACCAGAAAAGGTTTAGACAAATGTTTTTTATGAATTGACTAATTGTTTCATATTTAATGTCGTTTAAACAGATAACATACCAAATTACCACTTTTTTGCATGATAAGTATACTGCATATGCCAGACCACTTAAACTCTTGTTTCAGATGGAAAATGGTATTTTCAGACTTTTCTTGTACATCAAATCAGAAGAAACAGAGTGACTTAATTAAGAAGATGTTAACTTCCCACTCTATGTCTTACCTCAGCATATGGCATTTGACTTATCTTTATTAAGAACACCCATCAAAACAAGTAATCCTACTCAGAACATAACAATGTGATCTCAAACAAGTAAAAATAATCTCTTGTGTCAGGAGCTGTCTAGCACATGCCACAACTGGTTGAATGGGCTGGAGAAGACAGCAAGGGATTCTCCAGGAAAACCACAAGGCCAGCTCATTTAAGGCTAATTTATCTATTTGACTCTTGTTTTCCTTCCAGCTTGACGCACTAGCGTAAAGGCCCCTAGGAGCCAAAGTGGAAGAGTATCCATTTGCATCCCCTGGGGTGATTGGCAGATCAAGACCAATTAGTCCCCGTGTTACACCGTTACTAGCGTGCAATAAAAATACCATCTTTCATCTTTGTTACAAGATTGAAGGACCAATCACTTTGATCAAACCTTTTTCTTCCCCCTGTTATTATGACACACCCTGTCTGGATGGGTTTAAGTAGGCAAAAGAGGTGAGGGCAAGAGAGAGTTAACAGTTGTGTCTGTGCCCTCGGAGATACCTGTCCCGGGATCTAAGCAGGGGAAAGTTTGAACCCTCCGAGCAAACGCAGTCGCAACACAACAGGAAATGTCACGGACAGTTCAACAGCTCTTTTACAGAGATGAACTGAACACTGCCTAAGGGTAGCCAAATCTGCTCAGCCGCAAGTGAAGTAATCTATCACCTTTGTGCATAACATATCTAAACATGGCCTTACTCGTCACCCAGGACAGAAAAATGATTGATCAAATGAATAGTAGTTTTTTAATATCCATCAAAAATAGCAGATCTAACACAAAGAACAATATCACCACTTGTTTAGGGCTGTACAGATAAACGGTGAGAAATCCAACTGCAGTACATGCAATGACATCACTCCAAACTGAAGTTAAATATATCCTCCTTCTCCTTATGCTGGCAGCATCAAGAAAGCACTGAGTTACAACGAGGCAGAGATGCTGAGTGAGGCTTCTGGCAGCCAGGAAGGGCCAGAGTAATTCAACGTATCCTCTCCAACCTTCACCACAGCTGAAAAATTACGTCATCCACACATATGCTAAACACCATGCTGAGACAACAGAGGCACCGGCAAGGTCATTGTGCCGCATAGCATCTGGCCAGGCGCTCTGTTGCTCTGCTATCAGCAGATCAGGGTCTTGACAGGGCATTGTGGAAAAGTGTGTATGCCACATTGCCTGTACTGCAGTATATTTGTGCACTCCGGTTAAAATATCTTCTAAGCTAATAACCCGTTTATTTTAGAAACACAATGCTCGTTTAATTGGCTACAATCTACAGGCATTAGGGTCGAGCCCCTTTTGCCCCCACAGCCTAAATTGTTTGAAGCACAGACAAAAGTTCTACCAGCTGGGAAGAGTCATCTTAAAGATGCTTTACTAGGTTAAATCTGGGAACTGACTTGATCTTAAGTAAGTTTTATGTTCATCTATCTATCCACCTATCATAAGATGATACACAGCTAATGATATGGTATATCATTATTCCTCCTGAAGTATTTAGTTCAAACTGGAAACAATGCAGCAATAAGAGATGCACCACATCAGAAATTGGTAGTCAGTCATGGTTCCGATGTGAAGCATGTAAAAAATCCCCAAATGACTACCAGACAGAATGGATGCATAAAATTCCAGCTGTTAATGTGACCAAATTAATTTTAAAAAGTAGACGAGACTTGTTAAGTTGTTAACTCTTCCATGAGTCAAATTAGACCTAGATGACTTTGAAAAAAAATCTAATCTGCAATTATTTTGACTGATATTGCAATTGTGATATGTATGAATTTCATTTTTACATAATTATTTCCATTTTCAATGCAAAAAACATATTCAGATGCTTATGGTGCGATTTTGCAGGAATCTGTACCAAACAAAGATTTCTATATAGCGCTACGCTATATTGCAATTTCAGTGAATTTCGATTCATTTTTTGATTCATTACTTTTAAGTCATTCTTGCTTTATTGGAGCAAGCAGATTTGGCCATTTTTGCGGTAAACATAACTTTACAAATGACAACTTTTGCCTGGGATCTCCATAACTTCTGTAAACTTAAGCCTCAATACATTTAAAAGCAGTGAAGGAAGGGGCCAACATTGTGTAGTAAGCCAGTAAGTAAATTGTAGGGGCATGCCTCTAAACAACCTTTTATAAAGGAACACAAGACACACATGTCCAATGAGCCAATTTAGGCCATAACCATCTGATCCGCAAGATTTTAAATATCAACACTGTCATTACAAATGGGCAATTACATGTAGAGGGAGGACAACAAAGGGCCAGATGTGTAAATAAACATTGATGCATCAACTAGTGTGGCTCAACAGCCCACATCTACAAACACAAACTGGGAAAGAGGATAATTATTAGAGGAGCTGGATGCGGAGCGGACACAGGTGAAGCAAGAAGACAACATTGCTCGCCTCTGGAGTGTGTCCTGTGAACTGTTCCTGAACTGCGGTCTGCTCAGTGCTCTCGGCACATCAAAGGGACACCACTCTAGGGCCTGAGTGGGCGTCAATGTTGAGTGTGTGCATGTACATACAGTATGTGCATAAAAACAGTCATGTCAACATCCTCCTCTAATTTCCACCTTTTTAACAGGCAAAAGTGCATGGCAGCTTGGTCTCTGTGCACACATTAAGATGTTGACCACAGTTTTTTTTTGCCTCACAGAGTCTTGTAAAGATCAAACAGTGTTGGAGATGATAAGAAACAGATTACAATTATTCTATCAGTTAGTTCAAAGCAGAGCAGTGTGGAATGAGTCCTAAAGAACCATACGCATTGGTGACAGTCTATGGAGGTGGCCGGCATGGCATTCGAAAACATTCGTTATCAGGGAGCGATCTCCCTTACCTCCCTGGTTTGAAAGGACGCTCATCCTCTTCATTTACTCGCATCTGTACACTTGGTTGCGTGCTTGAGTTAATATTAAAGTAGGTTTTGGAACTTGGCCCAAATACTTCCTGCTTTTTGAGATTATTCAACGTCAAACAAGGAATTTGGGAACACAGAGGGGTGGACGTGAAAAGGAAATGCAGGCGAAGAAAATAACATCTTTGCCATCCTTAAACTCTTTCAACTTTCCCTTTGTGGATGAATCCAGAAAACAGCGTAGGGCTCCTGGTTTCCTTTCAGACTGAAAAGTCGCTGTCCACAGGACCAAGCCAAAAGTTCTTGTAAAAGATTTCATTTCCATCCTATTACCCAGGCTACCATTCTGGGCCTGACATTAAATGGCAATCATTTCGCCAGCAGTGACAGCAGTACTGGAGTGTCCTAAATGGATCCTTTAAAACTTCCTTAACATAAAATATGGTCCTTGTCATTGTGGCTGCTTTGCCCTTTAGCAGAAAGTTATGAGAGTAAGACAGCGGTGGGGAAAGGCCCGTGTTGAGTGTGTGTGGATTTTTTTCCAGTGTCTGTGAATGTGTGTGTGTCTGGCTGAATTTTCAGTGCTAATTGATTCCAGTGTGGTGCGCTCCATCACACCCAATAGGGCAGTCAACCCCTCCCCTCCCCTGTAATGTGCCAACACGTCTCCCACAGACATACCGTTTAATCTCCTCTGAAGGGCTTCCTCCTGCAAATGGATGCAGTAAATCTGCTCATCCAGGTCCTCCAGGATCTAAAGGGGAGGGAGCAAAGGAGGAAGAGATGAAATGGGTTATAATTAGGCCCAAAGTGGGACTGGAGAGATGGCAGATGGGAGGATGAGTTGGTGATGTATTTGTAGTCCTCTGTCGCGCATGTAAATGGCAAGCTGAGACAGACATCTTTCAGAGAGGAGGAGCAAAGGGGACTACAAATCTGAGCAGGACTATTCAAGTTCAACTCGACTGTCTTTCACAGAAAACTTCTACTTTTATATATTTTTAATATTAATTACTTACTGTTGGCTTCACTAGTAACTGGCCCATGACAGTGAACATCCTGGACAATCCCACAGGAGTGCACACTACATATGAACACAGGAAAAATTGATCAGCTTGATTGTTTAACCATAATAAGGTGAACTAATTCATTAATATTAAATTGATGGTACTTTAACACCACATCGCCAATAACATGTTTTTTTTTCAGTGTGTATGAGAAGAAATGAAATGACTTACTGAGTAAAAGCAGTCCTCCCATCAGAGATATACAGGAGTAGAGGTATGGTAGGTAAAATTCCCAAAGATCTAAAGAGAGAAATGCATTAATTTAATAAAATATAGACTTAAAGGAAATACAGGTAGTGCAACAGTTTAGAAAATACAAACAAGAAATAGTTCCAAAACCAAAATATGTCTTTTTTTAACATTTGGTGTAAACAAACAAAATATAATGTGTTCATTTGATCAATTCCAGTATTTATGCTAAGCTAACCCTAACCCTTCTGTTGGAAGCAAAAAAGCACATTTCCCAAAATTTTCAAAACTTTCCCTATAAATACACCAAGGGATTTACAAACGCAAATGAAATTGAATTCTTTAAAAACGTACCGTAGAGTGACTCCATACTGGCTGCATCATTGTCAATAAGCGCTGATGCCACCCATACGATGCCCAAGATGAGCAAAGCCAGCAGGAAGAGCATCACAAAACTCTCTAGAATACGCGCCCTAATGCCCTGACAGAAGAAGTGCACAGAAAAGAAAGAAATCAACTTAGATATGGCTAATACGGTTGAAAGTTTCATAATAAATATAAAGATTTATAAAGAAAGTTTCATTCTTTGCACTGAGCTGGGAGGTGGTATTTCCTACATTTCATGTTGCATTTTTAAACACAAAATTAAATTCAATTTACAAGACATCTCCTTCCTTGCTCATGTCAAACTCCACTATATCAATTCACAGCACACAAACATGAAATAAACGGTCCCAGAGATCCCTGTGTAAAACAGCTCTTTTATACACACACACATTGCAGTCTATAAAGTGGGTCTAACAGGGGCTGGTGAAATTAAAAAGAAAAGAGGAGGGGGGCTGGAAGGAGCATGAAGCCTGGCTGGGTCAGCTACTGTCTGCGATCAAGAGCAGGCCTCCCATCTGGGGGCGATTAGGAGCTCCCTTAGCACCACGGTCGTGTCCCGGGCCGCGCAGACGAGAGGGTTTTGGGGTAATTTGGGTTTTCCGGGTCACAAACTGCTGAGTGGTTAATAAAGTCCTCCTCTACGTGTTCACACAGTTTCCTTTTCCCCTCCTGCTGGAGAGCCGAGCCGTCTAGCACTGTAAGATAGATAGGCGTTCTCATACACATGTCAGGTAGGCGACCAGGCCCGGGATAACAAGGGCTCTCTGCTGTTGGAGCGCAGCTTAAATTGGGTACATATGAGCAATTTGTTACCAGCTAACATAATGGTTGTGCGGTTACTGTTCAGTATTTGCCAACAGGTACATGAAGGGGGTCTTTCTTTGAAAGCGGCCCGTTAATCATGTCGCTTTATAGAATGGAAATGGTTTCAATTCTGCCGATTAAATCAGACAAGGCTTATTTTTGTTTTTTTTAACACAGTTCATGACGGTCATCCAAACCACCTGTCCTTTAGCATTTGCCTTACAATTTGAGTCACTGCTGAACAGCAGTCTTCCCTAATATGCAACATAAATTATGGGTCGCAGATATATTGGGTAAATGTAATGGTTACACATCATCACGCACCCATTCAGTCCACACTTTGGATAGTGATACAGGGATTTAAGCTTACTCTCAGATTCTATACACTGTCAGTGGGGAAAATCCCCTGTAGCATCCTTTCGCTATTACTGAGCAATCACTTGCCTCTCGCCTCCTCTTACGGTGACAAAGCCTCAGCAAATGAGTGCAGAATTTTCTAGCACAACAGGGAGGAACGTGGGCAGGGTCTGGAGTGCCCCAGTGTGGCAAAGGTGGACACTGCAGCCACTCGACAGGTAATGTTAGAAGCGGTAAGTGGGCCTTGTAGATTCAGCACAAAAGGTATATTAATGATATATTATGAATAAATAAATGTATGACATTAATACATACATCATAGTGATAATATATCTTGAGGGAACTCTCTGTATATTTGGTTTAATGCCATAAACCAACAATAAATTCACCAGTCAATGCCATTAAATGTGTATTCAAAGCCACAAATCAGACATGGGCATAAAATTCTGTTGACGGCTTCATGCTCTTTTGCACATACTCGCGAGTTCAAAAGGTGGATGCTGCAATCAAGCATCTAACAGACCCAGCTCAACAGGGCAGTGAGGAAAAGCACACGCAGCAACGCCGAAAAAAAACAAACAAAAAAAGAGGCAAAAGGAAGAGATGGAGAGAAATAAAGAGGGAGAACAACAGAGAGAGACTGGTGGAGGAGAGGAGTCAACGTCTGAGCGCATCTTGTTCCCCGGAGGTAAGAGAGGTGAGAGAGGAATGCTTTCAGGGACTTCAGCCACGTCCCACACGCGCTCTCTTAAGGATGCATCGGGACAAGTAGAAGCTGCAGGCAGGACGTGCGTCCGCTCAAGCGCACCAGTCCACCTTAACAAGCTGTCCATGCCATGCTGAAGGTGTATTCCCTTTAGATAGGTCTCTCAATCATTTATAAGACTCACATCATTACCCATTCAGATCATTTAGGGCAAAGGCAATGCTTGTCACCTCCCTTACTATCATCCCTGGCTCCTGCCTCGCTGGACGAACAATCCACTATGTCAGACATGATTTGACTGTGCAGGAGAAAGGACACTGACCTGTGAGCCCAGATTGGTTTCACTGATCTGTCGACATTGCATGACACTGCACACTGAAAGTCTATCCTTAACTATTTCTGCAAGGGGAAAAACTATGTTCTTTGTTCATCGCAAAGCTAAGGGAGGCCAAATGTGCACTTAATATATGATACAAAAATAGGAAAATCCATCTAAGCTATCAGTGTTGATCAAAGACAAAACTGTCAACTAGTGAAGGGAGGGAGGGAAAAAAAGAAAGACCTGTGCCTTGGCATCCAGAGCGCCCGCTGAAAGTTTCTATTCTTGCCATTCTAAATGTGTAACTACCTCTAAATATAGCATCTCTGAAATATTCAGCATCCCCTGATCCTCACACCGACATCCAGTGAGGGGCTGTTTAACTGCAGCTATGCTCAAACAAGACAGGAGAGACTTCCAAGAAATGCGTGTAGTGGCCAGAGAGAAAAGTAACCGCTTCATCTGCGGTACCAAACAAACATGCATGAATACGCGCAGACACACACACACAACCAGCCAAGTAAATCAACCTCCAAATCCACCCAATTAGACATAGCCTGGAAACAGTTCACAAGCTTTTCTGCCTAGCTTGTGCTGCAGAAAAACTAAAGCACAATCTGTCACCGTCTTTGATGTAGCACTTCAACTGATGAATCCAGCAGAGAGTTCACCTCTGGAAGTTGAATGCCACTGTGCAATGGTGGATAAGTGTGAGAGAGAGAGTGAGAGATGATACTTGGGAAGGTGCAAGGCTGTGTTGTATGTTGTTTGTTTGGGTTGGATGGGGGGTGGAGAGAGAGAGAGAGAGAGAGAAAGAATTTAGACAAAAGAAGAGAGTTAGGTGGTGCAGGAGCTTCCTAGTTGTCGCCATCAATCCTTAGCAGGTCAGCAGGCAGTGGCAGAGATCATCCTGCATACCATCCTTCTGCTCACTGTCAGGGGCGTGTGGAACAAGGGCCAAGAGCGTAATAAGTGAGGGAGGGGGTAGGGTCCTTTTTTTTCGCTCCCCACCAAAAGGACTGCCCTCTTTGCTAAAGACATGCCAGATGCCCAGGGACCTTATTAGTGTATCCTTCAACCAGTCGGCCACAGCGCAATGACTGTGTCAAAGACAGAAAGCAGAGGAGAGGGACCCTGTAAAGCTGCACAATGAACTTCTAAAAACTCTTCATAATACTATTTATTAAAGCACCAATGACAGCAGAGCTTAGAATATGATCAACATCACAATGTACCGTTCAAACTGGTGCGGGGGGTTGAAATTATTGTTGTCAAAGTTCAGTAACTTGGTTTTCGGGATGTGAATTTAAACTCCTGTTTCCCTGCTGGTTTCATGGCGGACTGGCCAGATGAGTCAGAAAACAGACCAATACAAACAAAGACAGCAGCTGCATTACTTTCTGATGTTTGCCAAATTTTATTGGACATCCTACAGTGGCAACAGCTTGTTGTGATTACAAGAAGGTGTCAGACTGATAAGTCTTCAAAGAATAACTGGCTTATTATCGTCGAGATAAAAAGGTGCATCTAGACCCCGATTCAACATTATACACTGTCCTACTAAACGATATATAAATGAGTTGTGGTAATTCAGTTTACATGTATGATGCCTGATATCTTTCTTTAAAATCTGGTAGAGAATCAGTTAAGCTTCAGAACTTATCACTTAGTTTAGAAAAACTGAGTCACGAGAGGAGGGGACAAAAATCCTGAGCAACTCGCTTGTTCTTTTTTAAATTCCCAGCTCGAACTAATATGTTGCCATGGTAACGAACATTGTAACAGGCAGCTTTAGGGAGACACTGTGACCTTAAAGGAAGGTATGTAAACACCACTTTATATTCTCCGGCTGGCCCTGCCCGAAAGAAGGCCTGGGAAAAATGTCTGCATGTGCAGGAGATTTGAAATAAATATCCAAGCCCCCATTGTGAAGCTCCAACAAAGAGGAGTATCTTAGTAACACCACGCGGGTTTGCTCGGCGAGACGTTTTCTCTCTCTTCCTCCCCTACTCCTCCCCTCCTCTCCCTCCACAATAAACACACTTCTCATCATTCGTGGGTTAGGGCTTAGGATGAGATTGATGAGGAGTTTCTTTAACTACCAGATGAAACCTGTTGGCCCTTTGCTGGGTCAGTCAGGGGGTCAGACTCGTTCCAACTCGTTTCAGGATCAAACACATTTCAATACTGTGGGTAAGACCAAAAGACCATTCACTGCAAAGCATACTTTCCACTATTTATTTTGCTTCTTGACTCAAAAACCTACATCTAGAAGACACCTAAAATATTCAAACTAACTGGAAATTCTTCATATTTTGTACTAAAGTTACAGTAATTGTTCGCGGCTCAGGCTGCGCCATTGACCTCTGAGCATTGGTGCAAAAAAAAAATAAGATTAGACTACAATAGAAATAGACCAGAGAGATGTTATTGTCAAAACTTTTTTTTTACCTTGATCTAATTGTTTTTGAGTAAATATAGCTTCAAGATATCACACTCGTCATGTATAATTCTTAAGCCAACTTACATCCCTTGATATAAATAGAAGTCTGAACAAAGGCTGGTCTGATATCTTCACAGTCTTTGTCACACGCTGATCATCTCAATAAGTATGACAGGGATGGTTCTCATCATTATAATGCCATCTACTGGTGATGTGGAGATAAGTGTAACAGAAAGAAATGCCATATTGGGTTTTATATAAAGTCTCATTTTAGAATCCTACTTTATATAGAGGTTTCTAAAACATCTGAACTAAAAATCCTGAACTACACAACAACCTTTAGTGGCCTCAGTGACGCAGCACGTATGTAAAGATTTGAGAACGCAGCAGTAAAGTGGGAGACATTTTACAGCAGCAAATAAAGCCAGATCATAACATCTGACATCAAGAGCCTAAGCTGCGCTGATTCATCCACAATTTGGACAATTTGTTAAACTATTAATCACTCAGGTGACAGAGCCTCTGAAGAGCTTAACAGTTAACATTTTTTAAAAAAGAAAGAAAAAGAAAATCCACATTTCCATCTTTATTCTGGTGGCGTCTTTTAGTACATCGTCAAAAGTAAACACAGCCACATGAAAAGGCTGACTTACAGCGTTAGTAGTGAAATTCATCATTCACTTCATTTCCGCAGTCAAGAGGACCTCGCCGTGCCATAACATTAGCCCAGGAGGTTAAAATGCCACATAAAACCTTATGACACTGTGGTCTAATGCTGTTACTGGGGAAAGGGATAATATCACATTATAAAAACTCAGATCTGTGTTTTATAATCCTCTTGCTGTCGGCTGCATGATCGACTCTGCAGGCTGCTCCGTTTCTTTTTGGGTTTTTTTGGTGAAACAGGAGCGTCACCTCCACCCCTTCAATAGCAAACACACAATATATACCTGGAAGTGCAGCTCAACATTGAACAGCGCTTCCTCTGAGCAAATTTATGGAAGATCAGTAGCAAGAACCAGTCTTGTGCAAATGAAAAAGAACAAAAAGGACAAACGTAAAAGAGGCCCTCACCCTGCTTCCTACACATCAGGGCCTACCGAAGAAATCCAACCGAAACAAATTAGTGGGCTGAGGAAGAAAAGAACTACAGTACAGACTAATTTTTATGTGCTTTAGCCAGGAGGGACATAAACCAGAGAGGTTTCAAACTGTGACACAGGATAGAGGTGTATTAAAAGTAAATCTTTCCCCCTCCATTTTGCGAGGCTCTATTGTGCTGTCATGTTGCTGCGACTTTATGGACTTTTGGAACACGAGCCCCCAGCCTCTTTTTTTGGGGGTAATCAATTAAACGAGGAAGTTCGCTGAGCCTTACAACTCGATTATTAGCCTGTCCTTTTGAAGTTTTATTTTAGGGGGCTGGGGAGGGGGTGACAAGGAATCAGGCTTTAAATCAGTGGGGCCGATGCAGCAGTGTTGAAGCGTTTGCAGCCTATGGCCTTATTGGAAGGGTTTGTCAGGATGTGGCGCTGGGCGAAGTCCAGATTCAGACTTTCATGGTTAATGAGCTTTCTGCGGTGGCAGTTACAGTCAGTTGCATGAGTCAGGGAAAGGGCAAGGCACCTGCTGATGCTGCTTTGGCCGTTAAGAAGGAACCCCTTACACTGCTAGCATACACATACATAGACACAAAAAACAAATTCACAAATAAACAGGGTTCAACATTTTCAGGCTGTTGTTTTTAAACATTGCAGATTGTTTCAATTCTGACTCATGGTTAATAAATCACTTAAGTGTCAGTATCACAAAACCTGGATGAAAGTGATTTTTTTATTTTTTATTTCCAGACTTTGAAAGCCGAGTGAAGTGGGAAACATATCCAATGCTTTCTTGATGATAGCTGGCCACCTTGCGTAACACACAGTGAAAAAAAACAAAAATGATGCATATAAATTCTACAACAAACATTTAAGGCAATGTACCTTTTTCGATCCCGCAAACCCCTCAGACTCCAAGAAGAAATAGGCAAAGGGCATCAAGACAAAGAGGCTAAGGTTGGAGAACAGAGACACCAGGTTCCACAGACCTGCAGACACCAAACAGATGACATACCGTTTTATGCAAAAACAACTGATTAGAAACCAATAGTCCTATTTATTCACATGAGACAATTTTTTTCAGGCTCAGTCAACTTCTATGGACATGTTTCCCTAGAAGTTTGAGAGCTTTCCCTTGCTGTAGTGGTTGTGAGGTCCCAACAGGGGACTGACTGGCAAGTCATGGACTCTAATGCCCCCTGGTGGCTGTTGCAGCATCCAACAGCCTTAACCAGAGAGATGGTGGTTAATGCTGACTCTGTGGAGTGTCTACATAAATGACTGTGTCATAAACATTTAAATTGGTCTGATATGTGATAATATGGCAGATGAAACAAAAGCCACTTTCTAAAAATCTCACGTGGTTTGGTTTTAAATCAAAGAAAAGAATATGGCTTATTCCAGCTATGAGCAGCTGCCCTCATTAGGACACATTTAGAAATTAAGAAATTCTGAATTTAACTATGTTTGGTACTAGAACACCTTTTGGAGCCTAAATATCCTATTAAGCATTTAACATTGTTATAAGTAACTGTTTTTCCAAGGTTTGATCATAAACAGTAGTAACAACAAAAGAGATGACCAAATAAGTTATTTAAATTGAAACTTCAACCACGAATTAAATGAGATGGGATTCTTTAAACAGATGTCAAAGTCAAGCAGATTTAAAAATAGTTTGCACATCCCAGTCCCAGCACATGTAATTTCTGAATTAATTATCTGGTTTGACAACAGCTTAATCAAACTGATTAACAAACACTTTCTGTAAAATGTTACCAAAAATTCAGTCAAGCATTTATCAGAATATTTATACAAATTTTGAAACTGGCTAAAAAAATGTAAGTGTGTACTTGTCGACTGCAATTTGCACAGCATATTAATCAACACCTCTACTGATTCTGACATTAAGAAGTTAATCATGATTCTAGTCAATGTTATTCTAAATATGTTAGCAGATATTTGTTTTCTTTAAAAAGCAGAAATATTGTTTAATCAAAATACAAATGGACAAGAAAGGGAGAGAAGACAAGTTAATTAACTAAAAAGACACATGAACTGTGTGATCTACTGACCGTGAATGAGGGAGCCATTGAGCCACTGAATGTAATAGTTTTTGGGGAAGGAGAGGAGGATCTCGTTACTAATGATTGAGAAAGGTAGTAGGAAGACGGCACCACCGGACACTGCCAGGGTGAAGGTGCACAAGTATAATCTGCAAATGGAATCAAACACATTCACAAGTGTTAGGACTTGTCGAAATAAAAAACACATGCAGAATTGCAACAAAGAAATATCACATTTACTTCTTCTTCAAATCAGAAGTTTACAGCAATTACTTGGTTACTTGGATAATATATGTCTATATATATATATATATATATATATAAAATTAAAAAGTCACTTGGTTTAAAGTGTGAGAAGAATTAATAAGCAAAAGCAACTGATGATGAATTAACTTATTTAGTGAAAGCGACCTCTTAGCACTGGATTAAATTGTATGGGCTCATTGTCAGTTCATACTTTCAATCATCCTTCTGCTCTTCAGTTTCATCCACCACTGTCCAGAGTCCTAGAACAAAAGACGTGGACTGGCTATATTTCTACAGCCCCGGATTTGCAGAGATTCGGAGGATGTAGGCCGCCAGATTGGGCCCAGGGGAATGACCATCTGTTCACTGGTCCTCACTAAGGCCGCACAAAGTCCCCACTGGACCATATCACTAAAGGAGCTCATTAACTGAAATGCTTTCCATTACTCTGCTGGACCCTCAGGTATCATTTTGCTTAGCTCGGCCCAAACATGCTGGATGCATGTGGCTACAATGGTGTGATGTGAACTGTAATTCTAAACTGAGTGATATCTGATACTTGCCATCGCATTTCTAACTAAAGACACAATCAGTCAGTAAGACATTCAGAGTGTTAGCGGTAGTCAGTCAGGGGCTTTATATGAATCTTCTGATTATTTTCTAGATTAATCAAGTGATGGTTCGGTCTATTGAATGTGACAACACAGCGAAAATCTCTTAAGTCCAAGGTGACATCTTCAAATGTTTTTTTTTGTCCAACCAACATTTAAAAACTCAAAGATAATCACTTCACTATGATACGAAACAGAGAAAAGGAAATCATCACAACTGAGCAGCTGGAAGCAGAGAATATTTGTCTGTCTGCTTATTAATTTTTTGCCATTTCTAATTCCTGATTAGGCAAATAAATAAGTGGTTACTCTGAAAGGTTACTTCACTCAACAGTGCTTGCCTCAATTTCTGAAATACATTGTTCTAAAATAAAAAGAAATAACTGAAATTAGCTTTACTCACGATATTCTGTTGACAACAGCATCTTCGTCCTCGTGGTCATCTATAATGAAAACCAAACCACTTCGGTCACAAGGTGGTCACAGTGACATTTCATACACTACATCTTTCTTTAAACAGTGCTTACAAGAATACAACATTGGCTACATGTTTTATTTGGGTCATACTGATGTATCTGTAGACGCTGGGTCAAATCTCTGATTTTTCCCCCAGTACCGGCATCAAATTATTGTCCAGAATCAATTGTAGGATTGTTAGTGCAAATGCAGGAACAAAACAGCCTCAGTATTTGAGACGTGCCATTCTTAAAGGGAATTTTAAGGCTGACTATAGCATTCTACATGCTTTCTCTGTATTTGTTTTAAAAACAATGTTAACATGATACTTTATGTCCACTGCTAATTTATAATTTTAGTTATATAAGGTGGCCTATTCCTTGAAAAAAACTTAAGTTAAAAATTCACAATAGAAATTGGCATTATTTTATGTTGCCATAAACTAATTATTCAGTACCTGTACTGATAAAAAAACAACAACATATGTATTATAATAGTATTTAATATTATATTAGTATTGAAGAAATTAGAGCATGACCTGATAATCATCACATTATGTCAGACATCAAATAGCATGCTCAAATAAACCGTACCAAGTAGTGCATTTAATGCCACTTTATATTTCACAGCATCTTTGTACTGCAAGAGAAAAGATCCGGCTACCAAACCACTTGGTGTAAGGAAAAGAGCAGCCTAGATTTCTACTGTACAAAACTCCAGAAGGGATTTCTGGTGCTAAGTGGTCTACTTTCAAAATGTGACAAGGGAAGCCTAGGTGACCTGGACATACTAAATTTGTCCTGGGAAAATGGGATGCAGTTCATCACGTCTGCCAGGGCGTCATTGTTTTCTCCTTCATAAACCAGCCAGATTTGTATTTTCAGTCATGTCTGCCTGCTGTAGCTGAAAAGCTGTGTTTGACATTTCACAGAAGAGCAAAATCTATTCTTCTCTTAAAGATCCCACTTAAATTCAGATTGTCCCTGAGTCTATATTGTTTAAATATCATTCGATTACCATACTGATATAACCTGTCCTGGTTATTGGCAGTCTCTCAGTGACCTGACCTGTCACAATTGTTATAATGTGACAAATTGAATTAATTTTGCCACAGCCCCTAAAAGCTATTTAGGGCGGATACAGTTCACAGTGATACAAAGCTGACTGTGGCAGATTACTCTACAGTCATGGGTGCGGTCTCTCACGCACACATCTAAAGCCTTCTTGGCCATGACTACCTTTCAGTCTGAACACAATGACGGGCTCTGTCTGCGAGCAAACACAGCATAACCATGCCGTCAGACTAACTTCTACTGTGTTTGCTGTAAAAATGGGTCCACCATGGACATATTTGTCTGTGTAAGTGTTACAGATAGTTTATGAAGGGTAATAGATTCTCTGAGGGACATGCTGATTTCTGCTCCCACTGCGTGAGCGTTCGTATTTTACAGAAACACTTACCACTCTTCCTCTTGTATCTGGTTATGATGCAGTAGGAGACAATGTAGAGGACTGCAAACAGGAGGAAGCAAATCTGAAAGGACAACATAAGAATTTTAGCCAAGGATTTTCTATGACTGCAGGTGAATCAGCACATTGGCAAGGCGTTATCAACAGTACACCGAGTAGGTTTCAAACTTACCTTCTCTACTCCCTGTTACGGTATGTCCCAAAATACAGACTATGAGATTGTTAGGCTTTACTAAACCTTTTATAATCCCGATAAAATAAAAATATACAAAATCTAGATTATATATTAAAGGCTGCTAGACTTCAGTGTAACCCAGTATTACAGTACTGCTCTATATGTACAGTGACATGATGTGATAATATAAAGCGATAACCTGATGAGAAATATAGTTGTAGACAGAATCAGAATCAGAAGAAGCTTTATTGCCAAGTAGTGTTTTACATATACAAGGAATTTGCTTTGGTGATAAGTTGCTACACATAGACAAACATGCAGGTGACAAAAATAAATGCAGAAATATATGGAATAAACAAATGCAAGTTATATAGGAATAATAAAAGAATAGAGAAAAAAATAATACAACTATTTGGGTGTCATGATTAATGACCAGCTGTCCTTTTCAGACCATGACGCTGCTGTCCCTTGGTCATGTCGCTTTGCTATATACAACATAAGGATAATCAGGCCCTACCTCACTCAGTATGCCACCCAGCTTCTGGTACAGGCCATGGTTATCTCTCACCTCAACTATTGCAATGCCCTTCTAGTAGCTCTTCGAGCCTGTGCGATGAAACCCCTACAAATGGTTCAGAACGCGGCAGCGCATCTTGTTTTTGATCCACCAAAAAGCATCATGTCACTCCACTACTGAGTGACCTCCACTGGCTACTAGTATGTATTGTCAGTTGTAGTTCTTGTTCTGTATTTGATGCTTTGTTGATGCTTGCATGTTGTTCCTCAAATGTAAGTCACTATGGATAAACGTGTCTGCCAAATGAGTAAATGTAAATTTGCAGAGAAAGAACAATGTGGCAGATATTTAAATGTGCATTACTTTGCTTCGTGTTGTGCAGATGTATTGCAAAGGAAGAGAATATTGTGTATGCAAATATATAAACTGACAACATATAACAGAGCGCACCAAACCTGAGGCAGCTTTGCGCAGCGCTATTTCAGGCCACCCAGGTCACATGAGAATATCGAGGCCTCAGCTTCTATCCATAACAAACAGTCTGATATGAAAGGTATGCCATGCCATTTTTTGTAAAAACTGTGTATGCAATGCATTTTCTTATTCATTACAAACAGTCTTAACATGTTGCTTTTAAACAATGTATAGTTTTATGACTGCAAGTGGGTCTGGACGATATGACCAAAAATGTTATAATGAAAAAGTTAGGTATCTTTCGATTTCGATAATTATCACGATAAGTATCAAATCGTTATTTATTTCGGGTTTGAAGGCTGATTTTTTTCTCAACAAAATAAACATAATAATAAAAAATAAGTCCTAATTTGTGCCTGATTCAAGTGAATAAAATAAGACATTTATTGAATATTAACTGAACATTTGTTATATTGTTATTCAAAATAATTATTAGGGCTGGGTATCGTTCAAAGATTTTCGATATCGATATCGATACCTCAACTTCGATACCAGTTCCTGAACGATACTTTTTTCGATACCATGTGATGTATATTTTCTCAACAAACGGAGAACCATTGTTGTTTGTATAAAG
>JAPMOB010014240.1:0-21385 GCA_029875015.1 Lepomis gibbosus | reverse complement strand
CACACACACACACACACACACACACACACACACACGCCTGATGTGACCTCCTTGAACCCATCATCTGTAGTCAGCTCTTGTCACCACCAGAGGTCACTATGTAGCATAAAACTTCACCTGCCTCCCTCATGTTGTGGCAGAGACTTGGTTACAGGGAGGGATTCAATGTGCTGCGTCCCAATTGGAGCAAATGTAGGGGCGTTGTGTTAACAGCTGCTGAAAGGTTTTATGTTAAAGCAGACAGAGAGAGGGTTTTATTCAGCGCAGCTTGAGACTCAACCCTAGCCAGGGTGTTTGTGACTAAGACCTGAGGAGTGGTTTGCTTGTTTGTTAACATAATGTACTCAGTGTACCCTGCAAAATAAAAACAGAAATACTTTTACACAGTTGTTTATGATGAGTGTGTGCAGTTTTGTTCATGGGGCCTACTAAAATAACCACAATTCATAGAGTAGCAATAAATATGACAGTATAACTGAATCATATCCCGGGGGCCCCTGCTACCAAAAGTCAAAGTTTAATTCTTTTCCTCTATAAACAATGTGACATGACTGATAACTTGGATCACCGTGAAACTGTCATAGTGGAATAAGTACAAAAGATGGAAAACTGTGTCAGAAGATATCTGGTTTCTTGTTAAAAAGTCAATAGGTCCCTAATCGCATCATCTATGATGATAACTACGACTCCCAAGGTGCATTTCGCAAAAAAACATCCAATCCAAGAGCGTAAAATTCTGTTATGGGCACCACAAGGTGGGCAAAACATAATGCAGTTAAGAAAACTGAAAACAGTTTTGTGACATTAACAAATCTGGCTTTAGGTTCACGCTTACACTAACTCAGTAATCTTGTAGTAAAACCCTCAGGTAGTGTACAGTGTACGGCTTTCTCTTTGAAAACAGCTGCCTGCTGAAGCTGAAAATGACACTATGAGACCAACACAGTAACATTTTGGACCGTACAGCTAAACAATGAGCTGAAACTCACTAAAAAGCTTCTTAAAGCCGAGGGGAACTGCAGATTTGGGGAATAATCCTCCGTAGATTCACCCCTTTCACATTATAATTATTAGCAATGTATTTTATGAATCAGCCCATTACTAACAGTTAATTTTCTACTTGCTTCTTCTTTCAAAGCAGGTAGGCTATCATGTAGGAGTACGAAAGCAAACAAATATAAGTTAGCTCCTGCCAGCCTGATTAACTTCAATGAGATCAAGCCTTGTGCAAACAGTTTCACCTGAGGTCATGTCCCTCTGAGCCCGAGCCTGTGATGAGCAAGAACTCTCCTGGTGCCAATTGGGTGATGGTAACCTCAGCAAAGACTCTTCCAGAGGGCGTCAACATGTGGCTGATATTAGTCAGGCCCACCTGAAAACACAGTTCAAAGGATACTGAGTTAGAGAGAGCCATTTCAAAGCCTTAACCACTTTTAAAGATGAGCTGTTAGATGATATATGGTGAGAATATGGCCACTTGTGTATATTTTTTTCTATCACACATGCCAAACCTATTTATTTTTCACTACACATTTACAGCTACAGCAAGCAAACAACTCACACTGATGTTAATGAAGTGTACTTGTGCTCTACCTTTGGCATGGTGTTAGCAAACAGGCGGTCCAGCAGCTTGTGTGAGTCCTTCCCCTTCACTATGAACTTGCCAAAAGGTGTCAGGTCGATTACTCCCACCTTCTCCATCACCAGCTTGCACTCTCTGCCAACTGGTCTGAACCAGTTGGTGCGTTGGAAACTGGGCCTGAGCACAGCACAAAATGAATGATCGCTTTATATGTGGGTCTGTTGTCATTTACTGGTTCTTTTTTATTAGCTTAATTGCATAATGCACACCTGATGTGAAAGTATAATGAATGCTGTCCATTGTTCTACAGAACGACATTACTTGTTCAACTCAAACGACTATAATAGCATATTGACAAAACTAAGAGTCCACAGCCATAATAGTGAGGCATTTCTGCCTCAGTATAACTGTACTTAGCCATGAGCTGAATGCTAATGTCAGCATGCTAACATGCTCACAATGACATGGCATGCTGATGTTTAGCTGTATATTATATAGCTTGTTCACCGTCTTAGTGTAGCATGTTAGCATGCTAACATTTCATAATTAGCAGTAAACACGTACAGTACAGTTGAGGCTGATGGGAATGTCGTTACTTTTGGGGGTATTTAGTCATTAACCAAAAATATTGGACAAATTGAAATTTTGACCTGATGATGGTGATAGATTTAAAAGTCAAGGGATCACTAATGTCAGGCAGATTCGTTCTCTGAAAACCATGACAACATATCATAGCAATGCATCCAATAGTTGATGACATATCTAAATGTGGACCAACTTGTGGACTGACCTACCGATATTTCCTAGGACCAGGCCAAAAGTATGCCTGAAAATACAATATTGCAAAAAACTGGGGAAAGAAGGTTGCATAACAGGATAAGGACTGCAGCTTTTATACTTGTACAATGAGAAACCTCCATGTTATAGATATGAGCCAAGTATGCAGCTCAAGAGGTCCAGATGGATTCTACACTCGTGGTTTTGGCGGGACTCCAAACACTCGCTTGATCTGCCGGAAATCTGCAACTGCGTGGTTTTTAAATAATGTCATGGTGCATGTTTAGAGATCAACAGTTATCTGCATGTGTTGGTGAATGTTATCAGCTGTTCTCTTCTATCAGTGTGGTATCTAAATATCTAAATGCTTTTTCTTTTAGAGGTCCTGTTAAATTATGTGTGGGGAGCTCAACTGTGTGTTTCTGCTCAACTTGCATAACTCCCATCTTCACCCAGGAACACTGTATCCTCGAACATTTATTCTGACAAGCATGCATCCCCATCTTTTGATGCATTAGTATAGATTACATGAATACTCAAAAGCCATCAATATATTTTCCTTCTTTCTCCACAATGAGAGGGTGTTGATAAAAGGAACATGGATGTGGTGTTGCTAGTTAGAGGACTGCAACAGCAGTTAGCAATTAAATTAAAAACAGTTGCAAAATAAACTAACTGCTATTGTTCAGGTCTGGGATAGTTATGGAAGGCATTTTGCAAATCAAAAAACAAAGACAATACTAGCATATATAAAGAATGTACAGTAGGAAATATGACAGTAATGTCATAGTTCACTCCAGCTGTGCTATAAGGATGCCTTACTTGTATCCAATATCATCTCCAGGTTTGTAAAACCAGTGAGGTTGTTCCCAGCCTGCGTGAAAGCCCATGGATGCTTTGTCCTTTAGCAGCTCATAAACGCCGCTTGTCCGGCTGGTTGGTCGACCGGCGAAACGCTCCTCCTTGGGGTAACCAACTGGACAGACCGACAGAGGAGCAGACAGCAAAGAGATTAATGATAGTACAAAAGAGAAGGCTTTGTTCGGTGAACGTGCAATAGTCTTGTATTGTTCTTACCCACATTGTTGAAACCGTAGGACTCCCGAGCTTTGGCACACATGAAAGGCACATTTGTCCATTTGCCGTAGCGGTTGGGGTCACATTCAATGAGGTCGTAGGGAGGTTCTCCATTCCTGATCCAGTCACTCAGGAACTTACCAATACCACCAGCATGGATGACTCCATACCTGAAAACAGTCAACAGAAAAGTGTCGAACATTATAATTTAGCCCTCTTGTCCAAATGTAGAAACTATCTACTAAGGTGCTAACCAATCTACACCCCCACACACACACATACCCAAAGCCAATGGCTGTCCAGTAGTTGCGAACTCCTTGCTGTGGTCCAACCATAGGCAGCAGGTCAGGGGTGTATGTGATTGGTCCAGACACGATGTTGATGATATCAGCTTTCTTTAGCACAGGGACCATCTCCATGGCCATCTCAACATGCTCCATTATCCTGTCAAGGTCCGACTCAAAAAGCTCCTTACCGAAACCTGCAGCAGTCAGACAGAGAGGAAGATGCACAGAGATCTAAACTAAAAGGATGCAGAAAACTACCAAGTCAAAGACAAATTAATTTAAAGAACTTAAAGCTTAAAAAGTCTTTTTAATGGCAGACAGACCTGGAGGAACTCCTTCTCGGACCCAGGAGTCCTGCAGCACCATCTTCTCCATCTTTTCATACGGGCCAAACAGCAGGCCGTCTCTTTCCTGACGCAGGTAGTAAGAGCCCTCCAGGTCCCTGATGACAGCCAGCTCCTTCTTCAGAGCCTTCACCTCCGGTACCGTTGCTGTCACTACGTACTGGTGATGCACTGGGATGGTGGGATGTTCGAACCCAATCATCTTGCCCACCTCCCGGGCCCAGAAACCTGAAAACCAACAGTGATGATATTAAATCATCTAACAAGATAAATTCACATTTTTGGACAGCTGTTTTTCTGTTTACAGTCTTTATTCAAAGCAAAGCTAACCAGCTCACCGACAGATATGAATGGTATTCTCATTATTAGTGGTATTCTCATCTCACTATTGATAAGAAAGCAAATAAGCCAAGTTCCCAAAATGTCAAACTATTCCTTAAGGCTGGTCAGGTTCTACTGAGCCAGTCTTTTGGCTGTTACAGCATGTTCCATTGTCTCTACTTTTTATTTTCCCATAACGCAGAGTTTATGTTTCCTGTTGGACACACAAAGTTTGTGAATGAATCTGTTTATTGTTAAGTAAGTAGGTAAGTGACGCCCCTATTTCACAATTTGGTAGGAAAAAAATGATTTTTTTTGCAGCGTTTTCCAACAAGATGATTAATGGAGAACCTGCTTGAGCCACAGCAGTTACCAATCAGAATGTGATCAGACTTTCCAACAGTGTTTGAATTACTTTCATTGTCTTTTGAGATATACTGCTAACATACAGACAAAAAGCACGAGAAAAAAACTCCTGGACACCGTTGATCATTTGTACTTAATTTATGAAGTGAGTACAAGTGATCGACGTGTGCAGGACATTGAGTTGATAACTCAGTACTGGGACAAATTAAACCAATTTTATCTGCATAGCTAGATGTGGCTGAACAGACCCTTAACCTTTCACCAGCAGGTTAAAAATATGCACAAGGCACATGCACCTTTAAAAAAATCTATCCTTTAAATCTTCCAGATTAAACCCGTGCAAACATTGAGAAAGAAGCACAAACACAACTAGCTACAAAAATTGACACCCAGTGCCCAGACAGATGGACAAACACACACATAAATAAATGTGGCAAGATGTGTGAATGGGAAAATATTACAGTGATGATTTAGTGTCAACCACAGAGAAATTAAACGTTTTTGAAGAGGGGCATCTTTTGTAATCACTACAAGGATTCGCCTGTTTGGTTTTAATGTCCAGGCATTTATAAAAAATGAGCAAAAAAAGCACAGTAACCTATAAAGTGGATAAATTGGGATTGTTGTATGAAAACTTAAGTGCATGTACAGTATACAAGTTACAGCACACTCTGCTGTAGTGCCTCAGATCACACTGTTGAAGCTGGGGTAGGTAACGTTGGAGAAACTAGCAAGGGAAAGGCAGATTTTGAAAGTATCCAACCGAAAAAATCCCACACCCTCCCGTCAGGCCTCCCTCCAAAGTCACTCCCCCAAAACATGTTTTGCACTCGTGCCTGTGCCTATTACAGTCCTGCAGCAGCCACTGATACCAGATATTGTTTCATTTTGTGTCAGAGCATTTGATTTATTGATTGCTGCTCGGATGTAAAGATCATTTCAACAAACATGGTTTGTCCAACATATGGCCTGTGGACCACAATGGGTCCTTTAAGACTCCAAGGGGTCTTCAGCAAATTAAAGATTAATTTAATCAACTTTCCTGTTACTTCACCCGACTACAGTTGAGTTTTGGCCATTTGTGGACAGTGGAAACAAGCTAAACACAACACTGACATACAGTTTTAAACCCTTTAAAGATGATTGTAGCAAACATGTTAGCAAACAGTTGCTCACTCAGCAAGTCCAGAATAGCATTAGCATTCATTTGAAGATGTGTTTGTGGTGATCTGACTAGTGTAAGTTTTATACACACAACATGCAGATAAAATCTGAGGCAGTTTAAGCTGGAGGCCTGCACACAGGGCCGAGTCACTGTGTTATCCAGGAATAATTATAAATGGAGTCAACATGCTCACTGAAATTAAACAAGCTTTGAAACAAGTCCTGCTTTGTCCCCCTTAGCCATCCACACTGTTAAACTCCATTTTTTCTCTATTTATGAATCTAAACTTATAATAATGAGGCCGAAATGTTTTCAAAAGGCTAAATCAGTGATTCCCAACAAGGGGTCCTTCAGCAGTGAACTGCCACAGGGTAAGTGGAACAGCTGTGAAGAAGCTGAATTCATGCTCCTAAACACCATGTGTTGCATTTGAAAGTGTGACAACTAGTCAGCACACCAGTAAGCTAAAAGTAATGGGTAAACAGTTCACATAAATAGCTGCTGTAACAGTAATGGATAAACAGATAAAGTTAGCTAAAAGTAATAAATCCTTCAAACTATTGGCTAAAACTAAGAGATAAATGTTTGAAACATCCAGCTTCTGCCATTGCACAAATGCAGACTCAAACTAAATTGTATGAAAAAAAATATTGTAATAATAAATCTAAATAAATAAATAAATAAATAATAGTGTTAAACATCCAGTGGAACACAATGGCCAAAACATTGCCTTCCTCTTTCAGGTCACAAGGCTGATATGTTGAAACTGATCCTATGGGATGACATTCCAGGGAACATGACCTTAATATAGGCTCTTATTGGTCAGGGGGGTTAACTTCATTGGGAAAAGGGGGTAAAGTTACAGACGGCGCCATAGTTTGTGTTTCAACAATGAACAGAATTTGTGAAGACAAGACATTGAGGAGGGAGATGCTGGCTGGAAAAAATAAGTGGTTATGGTACTGTACAAGGCTCTGTGGGGACGGCAGTAGAGACGGAAGAGATCAAGTATGGTTGCTGTTATGCAAGCTCAACAAAACAGCCACTTAGGGTTAATGGGTTTTAAGCAGCAATGTGAGCACAATGCGTTTAAAAAAGACTGAGGTTACTGTTGTTTTCTTGGGAGATGTTTTCTTCCTTCCTATGTGGGAATTCCAAGGACGAGATTTTAAAGTAGAGCTGCTTTCCCATGGGGGTTATTTCTGCAGCTTACAAAGACGCAGCATAGATCTGCTGTCTTTAAATCCCAAAAACTCTACATACAATAGGGCAGTGACCATGAGTCTGTATAAGTTTATGGTTGCAAACAGAGGTGTGATATATCAATTTGACATTTCAGTCCCTGGATACAAAAAGCAGCAAAAAGCTTTAAAAAAAAAAAAGCTAGGAGGTGTGCATGTGCTGCTGCTTCAAGATTGGATGAAATCTGAACTGTTTGGCCTGTCGGGATTGGCTGTCGGACACAGCGAAGGCCAACAGGAGCCACAACACAACTGGCTTCAACCAGACTGCAGAATGTGCACACTCAGGGAGAAACTGTGGAGCAACAAGATGTGAATGAGCTGTGGAAAATTTGTTCTGTAAAATTTGTTTTGCAAGGTCTTTACAGTGCTATTCACAAATTATTGCTTGGAACATTTTAAAAAGGGACAAAGATTTTGCATTGCAACGACTGTCAATGCACTATTTTAAGTATGCTTACATAAAGCACTGAGCCTTGAATGGTAATTTTGTTTAGAATTGTACTACACTTGCTGTTTCATTTGTCATTTTTTTGTTGGTTCATTCATTTTAACCTGACTGCTACTGCAGAGAAAAGGTGACCAAGAAAAATACGTATGACCTAAGTATATATCTTAAATAATATCCTCTACAGAAGAGGACAGACTAAGGAGAGACTAAAGCAAATCCCTGAACGTTGCCAGATAAACAAGCAACAGCACCAAGGAGTCTTTGCCAACAAAAATCCCCCCAGAACTGGTACGACCCAGTTCAAGCCAAAAGCTCATTTCCCTGAACTCTGCAACAAGCAATGGTCTGTGTGGGCAAAGGTTTCCTGCTGTAGAGTGTCCACAGATAACATGATTAATAGTACAGTGACTATGGGATGTGTCTGCATTGTTTTTTCTACATTTTTATTTAACCTTAATTTAACCAGGACAAAGCCTGTTGATATTTAATCTATCTGTTAAGGGAGATCTGGCCAAGAAAGGCATTTAAAAAGTTATACTGATAACACGTATGACAAAACAATACATTAAAACATCTTTTTAACAACACCCATACATACACTTGAAGAAACCAGCCCAAGGGAAAAATCTACACTCTGCAACCAGGGACGTGTACCTCTAACGGGATAGTATTTGGTAAGGAGTTCCATGTTCCACAATATCAAAAAACAGTTTTTCCTAACTTGGAAACAACTACGGCTGCAACAAACGGTAATTTCATTATCGATTAATCCGTCGATGATTTTCATGCTTAATCGATTAGTTGTTTGATCCTTAAAATCTCAGAAAATGGTGAAAAATGTCAGTCAGTGTTTCCTAAAATCCAAGAGGATGTCGTCAAATGTCTATTTTTTTCCACAACATAAAGATATTCAGTTTGCTCTCATAGAAGAAAAAGAAAATATTTACGTTTAGGAAGCTGAAATCAGAGAATTTGGACATTTTGTCTTACAAAATCACCATAAATGAGTAATTGATTATCAAAGTAGTTGGCCATTAATTTAATAGTTGACAACCAATCAATTGATTGACTAATCACAGCATTAGAAACAACTCTGGGGACTTTCAAAAACAGTAGCATGCTCAACTGTGTTTGGTAACTACTGACTGCAAAGTTAAGGAAGCTACAAGAGTAACTGAGTAATTTGCTCTGGATTGCTTTAATTGGCAATTGTGTTTTAATCAATCAATCAGTTAGCAAATACTGTGACTAAAAAAACAATATAATGGCTAAACATGTCACCTGAAAGGACATCCAAGTAAAATTCAACTTTTCAGTTGAGCCTTATTTCTGTTTTGTATGCCTTGAGTGTGTGGACTACAGGATGCATATACAGTGTGTATAAAGTCTTCAACACACCCTCTGAAAAATACCCTGTAGCTAAAGCAGACTTTGATGCAAAAACCATAACCCAAAATTCTTGTTTTTCGTTGCACCAAAATTGACCTAAAGATAAAAGAAACATCAACATTTCCCATGATTGTGAAAGACACATGAGACATTTCCCGCCATCTCTGGTGTACGTGCATTTGCAATATGAAAGTTCAAACCTGTTGCATTGACAATGCGATTTGCGCGGATGGTTCCATGCGGAGTCTGGACATCCCACTTGCCGTCAGCGGTTGGGTTGAGGCCGGTGACCGGGGCTGGGTTGTAGATTTGAGCACCGTACATACGAGCACCAGCAGCCAGAGCCATGGTGAGAGAGTAAGGGTCAATGTGGCCGTCTCCTGGGGTGTACAGACCTGCCAACACCTGAAAATATACAGAAACCTTCATGTAACAACAAATATTCATCCTCATTAATAATGTGTGGGTGAATTCATTTGGTCACTTCTTGAGCAAAAAGAGTGATGTCAGCCTTGTGGTGGTGCTACACAAAAGGACAATCTTTTGTAGATGAATGAATATCACATAGCAAAATTCATGGAAATCTTCTAAATATTTGATGATTTATTCATGTGGAAAAAAATGCCATTTTAACGTGAGGGAGATGCAAGAGAAAAAACTGGAAGGTCCAAAACAAAAAAGGCTCTTCTTCTCAGGGGCATTAATAAATGATTTGTTTTGGACAATTCTTAGGCACAAAAGGTGATTTCGAACTTGTGGTGCTGCTGAACAAGGGCTCACTTAAATCAGAGGGAATAAATCATCCAGGGATCATGAATATCACAAAATGAATGGCAATCTGGCCTATTGTTGTCGAGATATCGGAGTCCTAGTCCACACGTACACGGGTATTTTTATAACAGGAGTTTTTCCACCTTTGTTTAAAAAAAAAAATCTGTCTACATGAAAACACTATATCAAGCGCTGTCAATAGCATGCCAAACGACCAGTTGGCGATATGACCCTAACCTTAAAGCCATGGAAACGGAAACAAAGCAGGCAGTGGCGCACGATCTGACATCAAACCCTGCAGATAACGGAGGGCAAAAACTGTCAAACTATTCCTTTAAAACATTCAGGTAACCAGGACAAGACAGCAGACATTCAGACACAAACACTTTGTATGGAACAGTGTTTGATAATAACATTGTTCTGCTTTGAGAAAAAGATGAGCGTTCATCAGGAACAACAGTGGGAACAGACAAAGATAAAGCTGTCTCCCACCTACTGGATGATCATTGTTGACTGTTCGATCAGGGATTTGTTTTACCATCAAACATTCATTCCACCACTAGAAGCCCATTCTCTGTAAGAATAAAGCCCTGCAGTGATTTGTGCAATGTCACCATGATTCGTACAGACCTTGTCTATGTTAAGCAGAGGGAACAGCTCGTGGACTTTCTCTGGTCCGATGAAATACTGTGGCGTCACATGCCAGTGTGTGCGAGTCATCTGGTACTTCATCTCATCCACGCGAGCCGGTGTTGAAGCAATACGGACACTGCCGGGCTGATGAAAGCCCACTGCCTGGAGAGAAAAATAATATGGATTAACCACACAAACACACCTCCACACATCCACTGTCACAAAACATGAGCGAGAAGCCTCACCTGTCCGGTCTCAGCCTCCAGGCTCTCGTATAATTTAATGCTGTCATAGTGAACTTTCTTGAGGTTGATGCCTGGATGGTAGTATGTCGTCAAACCAGCCTGAAACACCAAACAAACCTTTAACCATAATGGATGATAAGAAAATACATTCACAGACTTCGACCTTTGAAGTGAAAAAAAACTGTAAACACAACACAGACTGAAGCTTATTTACATATCCAGCAGACACAGAGGAACATTAGGATTCATTTGGAGTCATGTTTGTGTCCACACTGATGACCATAAGTCCAATATTCAATCTTTTATCTCTGTTTTGTTCCCTACCAACTTCTCCGACAAACATCTGGCTATTTAGCTGCCACCATGTTCAGTAGTTGCTAACTTTGTCTGTCGGCCGTTTGTTGATCAGCAAGTCAGCTTTAAGAGCTGTTTTGCTTAAACAAAGCTAATGAGTGTAGTGAGAGTGAACCAAAATGGGGCTGTAAAACCAAAACAATGAGCTGAAAAATCCTAAAACTAGAGCTGCAGAATCAGGCGATAATTCTCTGAGCGACCCCTTTCACATACACACAGTAATTTATTCCATTGCTAATATAAAAAATATTGATTACAGCAACTTTTATAATCTGACCAGACATTTTAATGCAATTCTAAACTATTATATAACAAAATAATGTTCACCAGTTCATCCCAACCTCTCCCCTTTAAACTGACAATAACCCATAAAGAGGTCAAACAACAAACAGTAGCACCTCTAATCTACAAAGAGCAGGGTTGTGTGGCGTTTGCATGTTCTCCCTTTATCTGTGAGGAGAGTAACTAAATAACAGCAAGTATTAATAGCGTTACAGTGAAGTGGCTGTTGGTGAATGAGTGAAGGGTAAGTGGGTCAAGACCTCAACTTAAAAAACATACAGCTGCCCTCGTTGGAGATGATGCTACTATTGAATTACACAAACAGAGAAGTGCTGTAAACACCTTCACTAAAGGAGGCTGTCGAGGAAGCACCTCTCCGTACTTCTGCTTGAAATGTCCAAGTAGCATTAGAGGCTTAGTGGTCAGTTTCTTGACACTGTCTTGCATTTATATGATTGATATACTAAATTTTGTTTTTGAATATAAAGAAAATGCCTCGTTATTTAAAAACAAATCCACGTTGAGACCTTATGAATGTTTCACAGCTGTCGAGTAATCAAAGTTGATTAAGAAAAGGTGAAAATTCAAAGGTAACACAGCTGAAACTATTTGTAAATTAACTGATTTTTGTAATTTTTCAAACATTCACAATATTAATCCAGCTTTTTTTGCCATTTATTGTCTTACATACAGCTACAAAGGTCAACTGTCACTCAAAAGGAAGTTAATAAGAAACTATTAAATATCTCACTCTTTTTTTCCAAGCAAATATTTGTGAATAGTCTCTGGTATCAGCTTTTCAAATCTGAGGATTGTCTGCTTAAAAATAAATGGAATTAAATGAAATATCTTCTGATTTGGACTCTTGATTGCACAAAACCAAAAAATAAGGATGTCACTGTGGCTGGTTTTTACTACTTTTTGGCATTTTAAAGAAAAAAAATCAACTGATTAATTGAAAGTGTAAATAACTGTAGCACCCCTAGTCTTATATCATAATAAACTGACTATATTTGGGTTTTGGACTCGGAACCATTAATTCGGAAAATAAAAGCAGACCTAAATGAAAATGTAAATGTGTTAAAAATGTTGTTAAAAGCAAGGAGTGTGACAATGTGCTGGTGTGAAGGTCTTCATTCACTTTCTCCCCCTTCACATTTACTGTAGTCATCAACCTTGGGACCCTCTGGACCAGCAGCAGGGTCCTTCTGTTACTAAAAACAACAAATGAAAGTAGACTTTGGTGGACCTACAGCGTGCCAGGTGGATCCAGCTGTCAGGTCAGACTTCTCCAGCAGCACCACATCCTTCATGCCACCTTTGGCCAGGTGATAGGCCACGCTGACCCCCACACAACCACCACCAATGACGACAGTTTCTGCAGTGTCCTTCCACCTCTTCCCCAAAACTGAGGACGCATCACTGAAGAACGAAAAGGAAGAGGAGGAATTACAGGTGAATAGTCACAGCTCCAACATGCACAAGTGCAATTCAACAGTCTGTTTACAAAGTGCCACAACTTCAAAATGTTGTCATACGTGCAACCAGAGACATTTTAAGTCACCATGTTGCACAACCACCAAAACAACGTTGACTTTAATTACAGTTCTCCTTTATGTCTGCATGTCACACAACAGACGTGTTGCATGAAACAATCAGCTGTGCAGCTTTACGCGCACGAGACATACTGCACGTTATTTTTTTACGATCAAACTCACGACAAAGGCTTGTTTAATGACATGTCCAACTTACATGAGTGTTGCTTCGGATCAAAATTAAACTATCTCACCTCTGTTCAGCTTGTTTTCTTGAAGTGCAGCAGATGGTCCTTAACGGAAGACGACACGCGGCTAAATCTCTCCGCAAGTTTAAGTTGATTAAGTTTAATATCCGCGACATTATTGCGGTAGTATTTAAACTAAACTATATATGCAGGTCAAAGCATAACTGGCCCCCCTCTCACCGGACCCCCGCACTGCGTACTTACAGATATCCCTCTTTTGCACTGACAGGCGCGTTGGCACGCCCACAGGTGGAGGACCAAGTCTGGATGAAACTTTACCCGGATCAACCCTCAGCCAAGTTAACACTTTGTGTGCCTTAAGATCAAATATGGGCCACATAGCCCCTGAAAAACAGATGTGTATGGTTTCAGTATTTTTAAAAGTACTAATACCTGACTGTAAACAAAAACTCAATTTCCACAAACGTACCTGTATTTGGGAAGTTGAATTTATAACAAAACATTATATTTTTAAACTCTTCATATGATTTTTAAAGTAACTAATAGCTGAAGCTGCTAGTTACTGTTCACCACTGATTAGGTCACCATTACACTTAATTCTGACCAAATTTCACGGCAATCCATCTAATGCTGTTTTTCCTGCTATTCTGAAAATACACCCCATAAAGGTCTAGTTATTTGTGCCTGTCTCATGTAGCAGTCAAAAGAATTGACCTGTAAGATCCAGTCTGAGCAATCTATACGGAAATGTTTATCTCTACAGCTACAACAGGTCTGAACTGGATGTTTAATTGATAGCTGGTTTATTTAAACACAAAAATGCAGACAAAAATGTATTTCTAAGCTGATTTGTGTTTGGATCAAACAATTAAGCCACCAAAAGTCCCCAAAGGTGTGCATGGAGCAAATTTCACAGATCCTTTGACTAAATTCTATTGATCAATCTAAATATCAACTCAACAGCAGGCATGTAAATGAGAGAGAGATGTTCATCTGCAAAACTAATTTTACTTTATTTTATTTGTAATTCAGATTTAATGGGCAACTGTTTGTGAGAGAGAAATTGAGTGGGATGCACTGTCTAAATATCTATGTTCAATTTGGAGAATCAGTGTTAGTTTGGCAAGCTGTTTTAACATTTACACATTGAAACTTAATAGTTGCTATTTAAAAGCTACTATTACTTATTTTTTTAGTTACTTGTAGCTATTCCCAGTTTACTAGTAACAACTGATTAAATGGCAGTACTTAATTTTCAGTTACTAGTAACTAATTGCACATTTTTTATATTGAAATCTACGGGGCTCTGCAGTTCAGATACTTACTGGTAACAAATTGAAAGGTTACTAGTAACCATTTCCATTTTACTAATCACTCTTATTATCTAATCAATTTTTACTAATAAAATGGGAAAAGTTACTAGTAACTCAAAAATAAGTACTAGTAGCTTAGCGACTAGTAAGTTTCAAGGTGTAAATGTGAAAACAGCTTGCCATAGTGTATCAGCTACCATGGTGCAGTAGATGTAACTATATATAAGTTACACAACAACAGGTGGAGTATATCTGCTGCCACTATCTGTGGTGGGACTGCAACATGTTGGACTGTTTGCTTTAAGCATTTTCCAAGAGGGGAAAAACCAGACTCGTCTTTCATAAAAAAGTTCTTATCTGGCTCCAGTAGATACACTGGGAGAGTTTAGAACAAATTATTTAATTTTCAGGTTAAACATTTTCAGCTAGATCCGAGACATATTTCCTTATAATTACGTGAAGTTCACCATGAAGATTTAATGTGGGCTTCTTCATGCGGTCCCATAGTGTTTCTCTCCGGTCTAAGTTTTGTGTTTTGACTTTCCTCCTCTGGCCCCCATCAGTCTAACATACCATCGGTTGCCTGGATTCAGTCTTTTGTGTTGATCTTGACTCTGATTGGCAGAAGATGTCATCCCCATGGTAATTTGGACTGAGAATGTGTGGGATGTAATTAATAAGTTGTGCTTCTCTACTTTTCTATGTTGTTTTGGCCTCTAAGGATTCATTTAGTGGATGTTTTGTTGTGGTTAAATCATTTTTGTAGTGGTGGATAAGATATTAGGCAAGAAACCGATGAGCTAAGTAATAATTTATCTATAAAGTAAGATTAATAATGTTAATTAAGTGTTGGCTTAAATCTTAAGACACTGCTGGTGGGCCAGTAACCGAAACATTTGTCTTGTCACCTTCTCACTTTCGCACATTGTGCTCCATGTGAGCATTACGTACAAAATTTATAGTAGTAAGCCAAATTTATAGTAGCAAACTAATGGTATATTAATGTGATATATTAATAAAGGCCTTGCATACATGGAAAACCCAAACAGGTCATTTTTATTAGCAGCATTTCTATCAATGAAGGCACGCACATCATCATGTATAGTTTGCGATAAGTCATTGCAAACTACATCCTCCAAAATGACCATTAAAGTCAGACTGCATTACCTTAAGCTAGGTGTACCTAATAAACTGGTACCCACTTTTAACCTGAACAACCTGGTCTATTTAGCTGGGGGAAAAACACCTGTGTGCAGCATCTTTCAGTGAACATAATGTCTACTGTTCATATGTTTTTAACAGTGTTTCACTCTTTTGTTGAAACTGAATGTTGATTTATTTTTTATAACTATTAAAGCTCAGGTTTTGTCATGTTCAGTCTTTTCAGGGAGTAACAGATGTACTGTGTACTAAGTGGCCCATAATGCAGTAAGGAAGGACAGATGAGCAGGTCCAGGGGAGTGGACATGTGACAACATTTTGAGAAAATGCAGAAGTCATCACGAGAGAAATCCGGGGAGTCATGAGTACGTTTTTCTCCTGTCAGTACTTTTGTTTTTGAATTACAGGATAATTTTTCTATACTTTAAGAACTTGTTTTAAATGAGTGTCAGGACGATCATACATGGACCCAGCTTCTTATTTGTTGCTTTTGTTTGTCTATGTGATAGTAAATTGATCATATTTTGTGTTTTGGACTGTCTGTCGGAAGAAAAAGCTATTTGAAGACCCAACCTTTAGCTTTAGGAAATAGTTAGAGGTGTTTGTTATTTTTAGACATGTTATAGTCCAAATAATTGGAAAATTAATCACAACAATAACCATTGTAAAATCCAAAATGTATATTTCCTTCTCCTTTACTGGAAAGTCCATTCTCACTGTTTGTGCACTGGAGGGCATATTGGACCATGATTGGCTCCAAACTAGTTTTAGTAGTTAAAGTTGGTTGTCACAAATCGTGCTCATACAGAATGTGCACATGGTAAATCCAGATTTATGGTGAGCAGAAACTTTCTCCCTTCAGTGGAAACAACATTCTGGTGACAAAGGCCTGCATTAATCTGCACAGTGAAGCTCAAACACCCAGTAAGAGAGGAGGAGGTGGACATCTTAAGAGATAAAAATCATGCATGCAGATTATGGCTATAGATTAAGGATTATAAAACTCTCAATCGCCACGTGTTTCTAGGTTTGGGATCTTCCCAGAAAATATTTAAATTTTCCCCACCAGCATAATGGATTATATATTTTCATCTCTAATATCGGCATTTCTACAGCTTCTGTGTTTTCCATCAATTTATGGCAAAAAATAATCAAGTTAAACCTGATCATACTTTGGTCTGCATGATTCAAATTCTCTTAATTGTCCAGTTCTCAATCGATGTATTCAATACAACAAAATACCAAGTTGCCAATAGCCTTACATTTCTGTGGTAAACTAAACGATGTGTTGTCTTGTGCAAACTTGCCAAAAGAAACTGGAAGAAGGAGGCGGCTGGTGACATCAGGAGCACCGCACCCCTCCTGGAATATAAATGCAGCATGGATGCCTGCGCAAACTCCTTTCCAAACTCAGAGGGACGCTGCAGCTGCGAAGAGTGGGGCGGTCACTGCTGTAATAATCATCATGGCACCAGCTGGGGTAAAGAAGGTCAGTAGGCTACGCACGCCGAGATGAGTAAATAAGATGTCTTGACCTCATAGAATGAATAGTTTTAACTTCAGCTCAAGTTTTGAAGCCAATGTGTTGACGTCTCGGTTGCGTAAATGTTTTGCTTACTACCAGATTGCGTGATTGTAGATTGATACCTGTGATTGACTTCTTTCTTGCATAATTTACGCAGAGCATTTTGGAGCGTCTGGATGCAGGAGAGATCGTTATCGGGGACGGAGGTTTTGTTTTCGCCCTTGAGAAGAGAGGTTATGTAAAAGCAGGACCGTGGACGCCTGAGGCTGCCGCCGAGCACCCTGAAGCAGGTACTACTACTCTTTATCTTTCTTTCTGCTCAGAACATTTAATAACCGTTTGTCTCCCAGTTTGTAAATGCAGTTTTATGGCGGATCGCATGCTGAACGAGGCACCTTCTTCTTTCAGTGCGGCAGCTGCACAGGGAGTTTCTGAGAGCTGGCTCCAATGTCATGCAGACATTCACTTTCTACGCAAGCGATGATAAACTGGAGAACAGGGGCCACACTCAGCGCTTCACTGTGAGTGTGTGTGACTGCAGCTGCTCTGAAGCCTCATCTTGACTCATGGGCAGGAGATAGCAGCTTACCAGCAGAGTTGGCATGAAACCAACTGCCTGCATGAAACAGGGACTTTGTGTTCTCTTTAAGTGAACTTGGGGTGTGACTGTGTGTTGTTTTGCTTCAGGGGCAGCAAATAAACGAGGCAGCTTGTGACCTGGCCAGGGAGGTGGCCAATGAGGGTGATGCTCTGGTGGCAGGAGGAGTCTCTCAGACCCCTTCTTACCTCAGCTGCAAGAGTGAGGATGATGTCAAGGCCATCTTCAAGAAGCAGATTGATGTCTTTGTCGTGAAAGATGTGGACTTCTTGATTGCAGAGGTCTGTAAAAACGTATCCCCCCATGTCATAGATGATGTCGGTAAATCAGATCAAATATCTGAAATAAAGGGGTTAAAAAGCTGGTGCTTTAATAAATGGTCAAAATTAAAGTCATAGAAGCTGAGATATTTAGATTTTTAGTCCTTAGCATCTTTAAAGCCTCCATCAGGGTTAACTCCACTGAAAATATGCACTGGCTGACTCCTCCTCTCTTCTAAAGTAGTTTTTTATCCAAAGCATGGCACCTTTAGCTCAAACCCCACATATAACTGAGGTACGCTTAAGTGTTTCTGCAACATTAAACATATTCATAATTAATTAATGCCAACTGGGAGCAACATGTTGGAAAAGGGTGAACAAGCGCACAACTCATTTTCAGAACTTTGTGACACATTATGTTTGGAGGCTGAACCAACCCTGCTCAGAGGGGATAGACAGCACCTGAAATGTGGCCACTCGGGGGCAGCAGAAAGAAGCTGAACAGTTTTTCAGCAACAGTCAGTTGCTCTTATTTATTGGTTTCTTGAATCGTGATTAACATTTGTGAAACAGTAAGTGCGTTTCTGGAAGCAGATCGTACAAACAGCACTACACAGAGAATTACCTGCAAAAGTCAGTGACTTGCTCAAAATCCTTAGTCTATCTCTTAAATGTTAATAATTATGTCAGTGCCATCAGAATTGGATGGTCAAAATGTTTAGCCATGTCAAAATAACATAGTACTCTGGAAGTATATTCTAATGTAAACTGTGGAAGACAATGATTGAAAATGCACATGGCTACACTTTTTTTAGTATAACATTAGAACCATAGAATGTATATAAAAATTAGTACAAAGTTATACATTGCAAGATATTGGACAAGATTCACAGCTACGCTTTGCTGTTTGTACTGTAAGTTGTTTAGAGAGCATGTCATGTCATGAGCACTACATGACCCAAGGGCAAAAAATTACACAAGAGACACAATGGGGAGGTTCAACAAGCAGTTTTGAGCATTTCACTTCTGATTTGAGAAATTTAATAAAGACACTGAGAAAAAGTTAGATATAATCCGTAGCTGAGGTGGTGCCTTTGGGAAACATCCTGTTTTTTAGCTGGTAAATGCTCCACTGTGTTCACCATATAGGTGCTGACTGTTTGTGTTTGCGTAGTGGGTTTTTAGAGCTTTTTCACTGAAAGCTTAGTGAAAGTGAACCAAAATTGTAAAGTTACAGGCTTTAAAAACCTACCTGTGATGTAAAACCTACTTTTACATCACATCTCACACAGTCATTTTACCCATTGTCATAAAGATATTGATTATAGCAGGTTAAAATGGCAATATAGGAAACAGGGCTGCAGTCTGAAATATATAACAGCGATTAGCCTGTTTTGTCTTTACCACATGCTTTTAATGTGAATTATTAAGCATCTTAATTCTTTTTTTATTTTGCTTGCAGTACTTTGAGCATGTGGAGGAGGCTGAGTGGGCAGTCCAGGTTTTGAAGACCACAGGGAAGCCTGTTGCTGCAACTCTGTGTATTGGACCTGAAGGAGACCTGAATGGAGTCAGCCCCGGAGACTGTGCTGTCAGACTCATCAAAGCTGGTATGACAATATCTCAATCAATCTCCTGTATGTATGAGGCTGTAAAAAAAAAAAAATCCTGTCCCACTATGGGTGCAACAGCCTTTCATCGTTTCATCTCCACACTTATGTTTCCTGTATCTTGTTTGGACTCTGATAAGTTTGCATCTTTCCAATTCATAGGAGCTCATATTGTGGGCGTTAACTGCCACTTTGACCCGGAGACCTGTGTGAAGACGGTGAAATTGATGAAGGAGGGAGTGGAAAAAGCTGGGCTGAAGGCTCACTACATGAGTCAGCCGCTGGCCTACCACACTCCTGACTGCAACTGTCAGGGCTTCATTGATCTGCCCGAATTCCCCTTCAGTATGTATACACACTCAAAACTGATGCTTCTCACCATTTAATTTCTCAATCCACATATTGAAGACAATAATACACTCATGTTCAACTGTGTGTTCTCCGATAGGTCTGGAGCCGAGGGTCCTGACCAGATGGGACATGCACAAATATGCCCGGGAAGCGTACAACGCTGGCATCCATTACATCGGAGGCTGCTGTGGATTTGAACCCTACCACATCCGTGCCGTGGCAGAGGAGCTGGCCCCTGAGAGGGGTTTCCTGCCTGCTGGCTCGGAGAAGCATGGCAACTGGGGCAGTGGCCTGGAGATGCACACAAAGCCTTGGGTCAGAGCTAGGTAGAGATTTTTTTTTTCTTTTTCCACATCTGTTCTCTCAAAATAACGGCAGTTTAGTTAAAAGACTTACTTATTCCTTTCTGTAGGGCCCGTCGTGACTACTGGGAGAAGCTGAAGCCTGCGTCTGGCCGGCCCTTCTGCCCCTCGATGTCCAAACCCGATAGCTGGGGTGTCACCAAAGGCCACGCAGACCTGATGCAGCAGAAGGAGGCCACCTCCCAGGAGCAGCTGAAGGCACTCTTTGAGAAGGCCAACAAAGGCCAGTGAGCTCCCCATCTGTTTGTAGAAGCCAAGGGATGCTCAAGACAGTCCCTCTTTAAGTTTACATATCAAACAATTGAAATGCTGAAGTTCTCTGTGCCTTGAGACCATTTTTACTGTGTGGAGAGCATAGGATACCTGTGTGGAAGGTATCCTATGCTCTCATCAATGTAGCTTTCCAGCCTTAACCAACAATGAGTGCCTGTTGAAGTAAATTTTAGAATTTCATAAGTCTTGCAAAATTATTGTGACAACAAAACTCAATTTTGCAGCCCACTTGACTTTTACACTGCTGAAGCAGCCAATGTTGTCTTGGACAAGAATTGAAAGATGTGTAGCAATAAACTTCTAACATAATCCGAATGTGTGAGTGGGTTTTGTCCATTTTGGAGGGGGGTTAGGAATTATTGTAGTGTTAATACACAAAATAATTCTACTTATAACCTATAAAATTAGGTGCACATGGTGTGGTGTCAGTAGTAATTTATCACCTGTTCACGTTAGCTGGAGGAGAGAGGTGGTGATGGGGGCAGAGCCTAATTTTGGCTGGATACTGACCATGGAGGTACTGTCCTCTGGAGGTCAAAGATCAAAGCAAGCATAAAAGGTGTTAAGTTCATCCGGTAATGTGGCCTCACACATGATGGGGGAGCTCCTACTTTTGTAGCCTGTGATGTTTTTGATGGCCTGCGACATAAATTTGGTCTCTCTCCAGTCTCTGCTGATGTCTCTGCTTTGTGCCACCTGTGCCATAGCCACAATAGCTTGCTTATGGCCATCGTGGCTTGACTTCGTCCACATTTTATCAAGCTCCAATAAATCCAAACATAGTTTATGCAGTCCATCGGACATGGTTTCCACTGGGCCCATATTACCTCTTTTCCACCAAAAAAGAACTGGTTCGGAACTGGTGCTGGTTCAAAGTTGGTTCAACTTGCGAACCTTCTCAGA
>JAPMOB010014215.1:0-41536 GCA_029875015.1 Lepomis gibbosus | reverse complement strand
GTAGCACTGTCTGTATATGTCATCATCATCGTTCATATCATCTGTAATCCAATGACCAAGGTATTTAATCTTTTTACAGATGTACACATTCATTTACATAAAGTCCCCCTCGACTCAAAAATATGTTGCTTATGGTTACTTCACGTGTTTGAGATTCAGCTGTTGAATGGTTCAGAATGGTGTATGTGCACAGTTTGACACAAGACTGTTCTGACTTCTGTGACATGAACACTTCCACCATACAATGAGAACGGATTTTACAGTGAAGATAAATAAACACAATTTATCTTCTACCTCACTGTAAAATCCGTAGTTAAATATTTAGTTACTAATACGGATTAATTAAAAATTAATTTCACATTCATAGATTCTGGATTTGAAGAATTGTTTTTGTGAAAAAATCACTTCAGACAATAATTATTATTCAAAGCACGGTGTTTTTAAAATAGAACATGGAGGATTTTAATTGTTCTGTGATTTGTTATCTCAACACTTTGAGTATTCATCATTGGATTCTATGAGTAATTGTAAGATTTTAGCATTAATTTCGCTTCAAATAGCTACGTGAGTGTATTTTGACTCAGAATGTGGATATTTCCAAGAGTTTGATCTCCAAGTCTGACCCGATGTTATGGAGAAGATGGTTTCCCAAACAGTTTGGTGCCCTACTCCGCTGCAAGCTTTTCTTGCATGCTTGTCTAGCATGACTGAAATGAATCTATGAACTTTTTAAGTGGGCGCTGGATAGATTTTCTTTTGAATAATAATTAGCTTTATTTGTTTAACATAATGGATAACATTGTATCTTTAAACTGAAATTTCCGTCCGATTACATTCAAAACATAACCTTCAAATTAAACAGGCAGGACACTCTGCTACCCAAAACCGTGGGTACGGTTGCTGGTAGTGAATTTGCTTGAGAAAACCAGGGGCGAGTTCAGCGCCAACAAAACGTTGCAAACCGGTGCAAACGTTACTGAACTTGCCCCTGGTTTTCAGACACTGAGGCTTAAACACTGTACCCAGCTCATTCTTTGGGTCATTTTGACTTGACATAACATGTGGATGCCTCCACCTCTTGAATTCCTTTTCAGTCACATTGGTCAAATAACATATACATATTTTTGGCTGGTTTGGTTTGATAGTGTGTCAGGAACAATTTCTGTGCAATAACCCAGTAACTCTGCCTTTAATCTGCAACCTGTGTACTGGCTAACACTTATCATTTATTCATTATTCTCCATTTGAGAGCTGTTCATATTGTATATCTTGTATTGTATTCTGTATACCAAATCCACCTAGCGCATGTACAACACCTGCACATAATACTTATTCCAGTATTCTTTGCACTATGCTCCATCACACTGTGTACATTACATTACATTTATTCATTTAGCTGACGCTTTTGTCAGAGTCAAATTCGTCATGTGTACACATACCTGGCAATATTCTGAATATCATAGGCTACATTTAACAAGGGCCTACGCTGAAATAGCCTACCATGCAGCTACAAGTAGTTCTACCAAACAATGCATATAGCCATACCGTATACCCCTTAACTCTTAACTTGCATATTTCAGTGCAATCCTATCAAGGAATGCTACTTCTACCAAGTGTAATAAAACATAGACTTAATAGTACTTTGCTGCAGAAATCATTCTGACAATTTGTGCTTCAGCAGTGCGCGCTCCCGTGACGTGCATTAAACTCTGGGCAGGAAGGCACAACTCGGCACAACACCAGCGAATGATTCATGTGCGGTTAACAACCTTTATTTATAAAACCACAAATAACGGCGATGTTTCTCACCCTAACCCTAAACCTTCTCACCCTCCTATTTATCCTGTAAACACAATGACTGAACAAGAAAGAACTGCGGCTTAGCAATTTCGAGCTAAATTGCCGAAGACCGCAGAACAACAACTTCTGGTTAATTCAGCGAGGGCTACGTAAGAAACGTCATCGTCAGGCTAAGCCAATCAGAGGCAGCATAGGGCGGGTCCTCACATAGTACCTGCCCTCCTCACAAAGCAGGAACTAAACCGGACCGAACAGAACATGAAAACACCACAGACCATAGAAAAGCTTTATTAGCAAACAGGCTATCCGCCGAGCTACATCGCCAGGAGGAAAGCAAACGGCTGGTTGGATTAAAGTCTAGCTGTAAGTTGTTGGTTCCCAGCTGCTTTCATAGCAAAGCGACATTGAGCTCGCTCCGTTAACGTTAGCTAATGTGCTAACTTTAATTTAACATAGGTCCGGATCTGGATTTGTCCACGGCTGGTTAGGTTGTGCAAGACGACAAGCAAGTCTGTTCACGACACCCTTTAACATTTCACCATGGGATCCAGAGCGTCCACGTTACTCCGGGAAGAGGAAATCGAAGAAATTAAGAAAGAGACTGGCTGTAAGTTGAGCTCAGACTAATTCCTGTGATGACTGCTTACTGAACTCACACAATTATGTTGACATTCACTGCAATTAGCCAGTTACTAGAAGCGTAATATTGTTTTCAGGGAAATTCATAAACATATCACTTAGTGTAAATGAAGTAGCGTGTATTGTATGACTTACATTATTGCTGTGCAAAGTCTCTTGGCTGTATAACTTTTTAACTGTGCACACACCTTTTCTGAAGATTACTTCATGTGGTGTAATGAGGTGTTTTGAAAGTTATTTTACCTGACATCACTATATACCTGATATCTTCTGCTTTCCTCCCCACAGTCTCCCACAGTCAGATCACCCGCTTGTACAGCCGCTTCACCAGTCTGGATAAAGGTGAAAACGGCACCCTTAGGTAAGAAATCACATAACCACTATTGTAAAGTAAACACATTAAACATCAGCCGACTACTTTGGTTCCTTTAAGAGCTATTTGCCATGTAACCAGCAAACACTAGCAGGACATTTTCTGTTATAGGGAACAGATTGGCTAGTTAAATGACCACTTGCTTGTGTGGGTAGTCAATTAAGAATCAATTATCAGTCACTTATAGCTTTGTAAATTGTTATTACATGCCTGCAGGTTTTTGCTTGCCTTTTGTTGGTTTTGTCTGTGTTCCTTCCTTTTTCACTAATAAAATGTCATGGTACAGAATTGTGACGTTCCTGTAAATTACAGATGAATATTAATGAGCAGAAAGAGAAAGGCAATTAAAATTGAATTGAAAAGAGTGTTTTAATAATATATTTGGACTTATTAGACTTATTTGAAGTTGGCAGAGCTTGCAGTAAAATATAATTTCTCACTAAATGAATGTACTATGTGAATAGAAATTTAATAGGCTAGTGACACTGTATTTTCATTAGATAAAGGTCACTCAAAGTGTAGCAAGGTATCCATCATTCTCACATGACTTTCATTATGACTGATAGTCTTTCATGTTGCATGTTACTTAAGCACAGTGTGATTTTGAGTAATCAGCTGACACCTCAGTGTGACACTTCTATGGTTTGTGATTACCCATTAGCTCTGTCCTTCTGTCTTGGCAGAACAAGCAATAGGTGAAGAATTAGGTAATTATTAAGGCTGCTAAAACAGTTTGAAATTTGGTTTGGCACTGCCCCTTGATTTCTCAATGAGAGTTAATTTGCAGATCAGTCTCTCAAGGGTAAAAAAAAAATCTCTCTACAGATCTTTTGAAAGACCGTGTGTTTACACATAACAAGTTATTTGTTCCACTTGTTCTTCCTCCGGTGTTTTCAGTCACAGCACACAGTCAGGCACACTCACACCCAAGGTGACTCTCTTATCATTCATTAGTTACCACAACAGTGAGATGGACATATGTCCCAGCGGACTAACTTCCGGTCTTACGGATGGACTAGGAAACTTTTTCACTGACTGACATATTCCCAAATTCAATTATTGGTATAAGCCAAAACCACTTCCAGAATAAAAATATATTTATTTTCCACCCTGTTTTCTGTTCGTCCTCTTCAGTTTTTATATTTGTCGAATCAAGTCTGGTTTAAACACATGGCTGCATCAGCTTTGTAACCTTTCACGTCTTTTTAAAGTTGATCATGGTCTTAAGATCTGTGTTAAATTGTTGTGAAAATATGCTGTGTTGTAATTTTAATTTCTCCTCATGCCTGCAGCCGAGAAGATTTCCAGAGGATCCCAGAGTTGGCCATCAATCCGCTGGGCGACAGAATCATCAATGCTTTCTTTCCTGAGGGGTGAGTTATCCCTGTTATTGGTCTGCTGTCTCTGAAGATCTTGTTTTTTTTCGCAGGAGTGTGTATAGGTTTGAGTCACGAATACCACAAAGCTGAACGAGGCCATCAGGCTTTCCAGTTGTGGCTGCTTGACTGAATACTTGTGAGGCTCCGTCTTTTCTGCCAACTTGGGTTTTTTTATCACCACAGGTTCTTTCTGTATATTTGGCAGTTTGTTGGCTGTTTTATCAGTCTTAAAGTTAAAAACCAGATGTTTTCCAATGTATCATTAAAATCCCAAAAAGTCAGATGTGTAGGCGTCTTAATTTTAGCCTTGGCTTTAAATGGTTTCAGATGTGTTTTTCCTGCTCTGGTTTTGGCTTGTTTGCTTCAGAATTACTTGAGAATAGAGGTGGAGAGCTGTAAAATGGTGTTAGATTAAAACTAGTTTGAGTTTTCATTGTGTCGCCCACATGAGCATAAAGGTAATCTGAGACCACACAAAGAATCAGTACAAGTTTATTTTGTTTCTGTGATCCAGAAATTTGTAGAACAATGTTTTTTTCTCAGTTTGATTTGCTGTACAGTTTTATAATTCTTTGTCTCTGGTTGTTAGAGAGGACCAGGTAAACTTCAGGGGCTTCATGCGGACCTTGGCGCACTTCAGACCAATTGAGGACAATGAGAAGCACAAGAACGCCGCTGCCAGCGAGCCACTCAACAGCAGGACAAACAAGCTGCTCTGTGAGTGCGGAGCTCCGTCACACGGGCATGTCTGGGCGGAGCTGGTGAACAGTATCAAGAACATTCACAGGATTTCATAAAATTAGCTTACTATGTCTGTAATGACTTGTGTATATATATATATTTTTTTTCCCAGTTGCTTTCCGTCTGTATGACCTAGACAGAGATGACAAAATCTCCCGGGATGAGCTGCTGCAGGTGAGTGCATTGGTTTGTCATGTAAATAGGACACTGAGTCACAGTACAGTTAATCCAAACAACTGGTCCATGCAATAAGTAAATAATTCAGATGATAAATAATTAGATTTTAAAGATGTCTTTTCTTCTCTTCATGGAAATCCATTATATTACCACTGAAAGGATTCGCTCTTTAGTATATATTTAACAAAGGAAACATGCTGTTGTGCAACATCTATGTCAAAATGCTCTTCAGAGAGAGGGATTGCCATGTCGATGGGACAACTTTGCCCTTGTCCTGATAATGATATGATATGTCACTTTAACTACAGGTTGATTTTTCAGACAGTCTAATATCCTGAATTTGGCTTCCCTCCATGTTATTTGCTGTCCCTTTGTGAAGCTGTCTTGGTTTTGGTAACATTGTGTGACCTGTAATTGCTGTAAGCTCTGTGTTAAATGACTCAGCCAGATCTCTTGTTTTGAGGAAAACACTTCTCTGTCTGCTTCATGTGATGCATGAGGCTCTAACACACCAAACAATTAACTCAAAGTGCTGTTTGTTGGCCTGTTTTTCAGTTAATGTCTTCACTGGATTTCTAATCATGTAATTCCTATAGTCAAGTGTGGCTGCTGCTTACTGGCCATTTAACTGTAATAACTACAAATTATCTTGTGTTGTGCTTAAATACACGCAGCATTAATATTGTTTTCAAAACATTTCACATTACTGTTTGGAAAAGCATCATGACTATTATTTAATCTTTGCCAGGAACTGTTTTTCACTGGTATCCTATGAAGAGACCTTTTGTTCATTCTTTGCAGGTCTTACGGATGATGGTTGGTGTAAACATTTCAGATGAACAGCTTGGCAGCATTGCTGATAGGACCATACAGGAAGCTGACACAAATGGAGATAACTCCATTTCCTTCAACGAATTCATCAAGGTAAGTCTTATGGTCAGAGGGCATCTGTCAGCTCATATGTACAACTCTCTTGTGTACTTTATTTATTTAACTTATGCTGCTGTGTTCTTTACTTTGTAAGGTTTTTCATAACAAGTTACTCATCTTTTTTTGGATTTTAAGAAAGTGTTTAAACTAGTAACAATATTACAGATGCTACTTGAAGGATACTTTTAATGAAAAGCTCTCACCTTGTACCGTTACCATGAGAACAGGCCCCAGTAGTATACAGATTACAGTACAGGAGTGGCCACAGAAAGGGAAAAACATAGTACAGGAAGTAGAAGGTATCCTTGTTTAGTTACTATGAGAGCACAAGATACACATGACAGATTATTTTTGGTTAGTTCAAGCCACACAGATTCTTAACCGCTGCTAACAAGTTCAAATGTTTCAAATTGATTTTAATATTGAAACAAATTAATTTACTGACTGTTTTTCCCCAAAGTGCATGTTGAATGTTTTTATGTTTTAGATAATAGTATTTTGCCAAATACATTGTTTTTATCTAGTGTTGAGCTCTGTGTAAGTCTGTCAGTGAAGTGGTCGCGCCGTGTTATGACCACATCATAAAAGTGGTTGTTTTTAGTATCTAAACTTGTTCTTTTTTGATCGTTTCTGCAGGTTTTAGAGAAGGTGGATGTGGAACAGAAAATGAGCATCCGGTTCCTGCACTAAGTTGCTTTATTTTATTTTGAGTAGAGCTCCAACATGCTAGTTGATGTCAGAACACAACCTCACCCAGCTTCTCAGTAGGCTGCTGTGGCCCACACTACAAGTACACGCTGTCAGACTAAGCATTAGGTAGATAATGTCATAGATCTTGAGTTCCTGCCTTTGCACTGCTCTGTAAACAAAGGGAAAAGTTGCGTGCCTTGGGTTGTTTTATGCAATGTCATTATGTATTTTCCCCAGTAATGGAACATTATTTATTAGAAAATGTTTAGGGGGGTCACAGTTAGTACCACTGCTGTTCCACTTTTGACATGAAAAACTTTTTTATAGCACGGTATAATAAAGCTTTTTGCTATTGCAGTGAGTAAGTTCATTCTAAGTTTACTCAATGCTGTTCCATTGATATTTAGCACATGCTGTCTTTGTCCATATAAATATGCAGTGGTTCAAAGTGAAACTTAAAAGATGTGATTCCACTTCAAAACAAACTGTTTGCAAACTGGATCTAATGACTTATTTTCTTTGACTTGAGATAAAACAAGTCAGAACAGCAAGCCAGGCAAGTTTGACCCTTAAAGCAAAGCAGGACCTGCTCCACAGATCTTTGTGTTTTACTCACTGAAGTGCCATGACTTTGGTTCCCCTTTGTAAGTTATTATCTGAACAGTAAACAGGAACCTATGGCCATGTTTGTGTGTGTGTTTTTTCCATATGGGTTAACCTAGCTACTGCCAATAGATTGTAATAACCTGTTTCAAATGTTGGACTTCAACCAAAGTGAGTTTGACCCTCTTTCAAAGCCAGTAACCAAGCGGGGCCACTGCTGATTTAACATGAGAATAATGTGATGTTTAAAGAACTACTTCATTTACAACAAAAACTGTACTGGTAAGAATGAAAATATCACACAAAATGCTATCTCCTAGGCTAGTATGTGTGTCTTCCCTAGTACCTGTTCTGATATGTAACCAAAAAATGGTATTGGTCTCACAGTTGGAATAGCCCACTGCCACCCTGCCCTGTTGTCAGTGGAAAGTGGGCTGTGTTTTTTGGCTTAAAACAGGTAAACCCATGAAAATGCTTCTGTTTATATGATCAGTATCTCTTTGGCTAAGAAAAAATGGGTTTGCTCATTTGTGCACTGCTCAACATTTGTCTTGCAATGTTTTTCCCCATTGATTTATTCCAAATGGTAAAGAGAATTAAAAGCATTAAAAATATATTTTCTGTACAGGCTAGTGCACATGAATATGAGTACAAATGTCTGACCCTTGAATTTTTAATGTGAGTGTGTTAAATCATTACAAGGACACCCTTCAGCAGCTGAGTACAGAAACTTGACCATTATATGAATCATGTGATTTTCAATCGGATATGATTCACGTGTTATGTGATGTTGGTTTAGGTATTATCAAAGTGATTCATGAATTTGATTTGAATAAAATAAGTGCCATGCTTACTTTGTGTCATTCATTGAAAAATGAGCTATGTTCTATGAAGGCCTTTGTTTTTTATGTTCTGTATCTGGTTTTATTTTTGTCTTTAGACTGTATGAACACTTAAAATACAACATTGAATTAATTGTTATTGTGCATGAAAGAAATTCAGCTTGCACAATAATGGCATGAATAAGTATTAACAAATGCAAAGTGATGCCAGAAACAGTATACAAATCTACATTAACTAGGACTAAAAAAAATACTTGTCTGTGAGATTATAGTTTTAGCAACCCCACCAAAACTCAGAGGGAGATGATATATTACTATGTTATTTGCTTATTAAGTGCAGACAATTACAGAGCAATATATCATCTGATCTAGTGAGATGTAGATCTAGATATAATTATAGTCTAATTCATCCTCAGCACAGCTCCAGTGATGATAGTTTATTTTTGTCTACCTAGTTACCTTTTAGAAAAATTCGAAATAGCCAATGGTTGACAGTTTTGCTCTATAAATGAAAAAAGATTGATTTCTAATTAATCTACTCGATTAATCAACAAATAAAATTTCCATAGATAAACTACTGAATTGAAAAGTACTTTAAGAAGGTCACAGTAATTTACTCTTAAAGGGTCAGTATTTTAGAATTAGTGTTTTAATGCTTTAGTACTTTTCAGTATCGCTACCTATTCCCTAACCAAGACTTAAAAGAGTTTAATTAATACATAGTTTTGTTCACTCTGGTCATTCTGTAGTTCTGTTAGCGGAAGTGAACGCACCACAAGGCTGATTGACAACTGTCAGAAGAGAAGAAGAACAAGAAGTACATCCGGGGCGGGCTTAAATTTTGATTGACAGGTCTCCGGCACAATAATTGCACTCTTCCGTTGTCTCGTAGTAACAGGGCGAAAATGGCGTAGAGCGGAGGGTGTGCAGCGAAGGGGACGAGGGGACCTTCTCCTCCCCGGGGCGTAAGCAGGGAGAAAACGGGGACCGGAGGATTTCGGTTTAGTCTTCTCGAAATGAATCCTCAGCCGGCGCGGCCAACTCTTCCCAGAATAAACCCTGCACACATCCAGACTGAGACCGAAATGGGTCACCGTGGAGGAAGAAACCCCCCTGGCTTTTGTTTACCATTATGAGCAGCTGCAGCTCGAACCACGGTGGAAATACCTCCGCATCATTTCGGACCAACGCTCGTATGAAGGTCAGTGCTTCTCAATCATGCCAGACCTTCGCACCGGCCTTAACGCATATTTCTGCACATTTTGGGAATTGGCAATTTACTTGAAAGGTAAACTTCACTCTTACATTAAATATACACATTCTGCTGTTCCAGTGATTTTAGACACTCCAGTCAATATCTACAAAATCAAACTCTTTCCCTTAGCTGGATGTCAGAGCACTTCGATGGAATTACTGGTGTTGTTTTTCTTAAACAGGCCTATGCTTTTTTTGAATGAGCTAAAACAATTAGTTTATTGATCGATTGTTTCAATCTTCAGAAAATGTATCTGTAACGTATTTGATAAAGTTGTCCTTTTTCAAGCAAAAAATATCCAGCATTCCCTAATTTCAGCTTCTTCAATGTTAATATTTGCTGTTTTACACCACTGTAATTATCTTTATATTTTTTTATTTGTTATTCACTATTTTCATCATCACTGAGAAATTACAGTCTAGATAGCATCATTAACATAATCTTGTCTTTAAGCTGCTCAGCTTTTGGAGAGACATTCACAAATTAAAACTTAACTGTACAATGATATAGAAATAATATGTGAATTTTTCATTCTAGGATGGGCTTTGCAGTTGTAAAAGCCCAGATCACTTTCACGGCCACCCGGATTTGTGGAGGTAAAAGATGAAGAGTTATTGTGAAGATGACCTCTTTTGGGCTTTTGGGACACGGCTGCCCTCCTTCATAATGTTGCTGGGACATTGGCCTCCACAGCCCCACCCTACTGTCCTGGCCTGTTTCTGCAGCATGCTTATCTGTTAGGAAATCTGCCAAGATTGCAGTGACTGTGTCTACATGTAGCTAAACGTTCTTATGTAAACATAGTCACTGTTGCTTCCTGACTAAGTAAAGAATATCCTCACACTCTGTAATTAGATTAAAGCAGTTTGATAATGAACAAACTAATCCCATTATTTGGGAAGAAAGTAAAGACACAAGATACTGTAGCAAAGATCAACGCCTGTGATTAAATTAGACTCATAGGGTGTATTTTTTGTTTTTTTCCACTACCTCATCGCCATAACAAGTCCAACGAGAGTGAAAGGGAGTGTGATCAGTATGAGTAACTTAATGGTGGTCACGCACCACAGCGGTCATGTAACATTCCTGGCTGAATTTGGTTTTGGTTAGTAAGTCAGGATGCTGACCGGTGAATAGGACTGAGCAGCCCAGAAGCACATGTTCATTTTCAGTTCATCCATTTTGAGGAAAATGTTGGTCTCAAACTGTGGTCCCCTATGCATCTTTTCTAAACGAAGGTTACAACATAGTATTTTTTTATTCCATGCTTTAATTTTTGCATTGCAGTTTTTTTTGTGCACTCCTTTGTCAAGTTTGCAGGTTTATTTACAAATTGAAGGGAAAGACATAATTGCCAATATTCCTCTTGTAATTTAATCCTTGAGATCCCTAAAAAGTATTTTATTCAAAAGTCTAGTTCAATTTTACCCCCCTCCAACATATTTTTAATGTCTTTCCCCCTCGAAATGTTCCCATTTTGTCCTTTTACATTAACATAAACAGGACATTCCCTACATACTGCAGGTAGAGACAGAGCTGACCATCTCATTGCTTTTGTGCCATGAACTGTGAGACAATATAACCCCCCCACCACCACCAAAAAAGTGAATCTAGCTCGCCCAGAAAAGTTAATCAGACATCCTGCTTTGTCTCTATCTGCTTTTTCTGTGTCCAGTAGGCTCTTGCACCTGAGAAATACAAATGCTGAAATAGCAGCTTTAATTCCTTTGATTTCAGTTTACAGTGAATTCGTCTTTACCTGAAGGAAACCCTGGTCTCATTTGTTTTTTTTGTCTGATTTATATATTTTTAAAAAAAATCACATTTACCGGGATTTGTGCAATATTTGATCTTAACTGTCATGTTGTTGACCAAACTGTATATTGTATAAACAAGTGACAAGTTGTTTGAAAGCAACAAAATCACCAATGTCTTCCATTAAGATATGTATAGACTCATGTGCATTAGCTTATTTAGCGGGACTGTGGTGCCAACATTATAGTAGCCATGCATGACCAGTAGTGATGCTTGCTTCATGAAGAATAGTGAAATCGACTTCTAGACTAAGCTGGAGCTTAAACTCTTTGAAAAATTAAATGGTGATAGATTGACGCACGATATTTAAATACAGCTTTGCCCTAAAATCTTAGACTAATGCAAGATCTTCTTTTTATTCCATGTCTCGGGTATAGAATAAGTTCCATAATAAATATACAATTAAAGAACAACACAATCAGAGTATGCAGTTAATAAGTATTGATTCAGCTTGTTCTATATAGGCATAAACGCTCAATATAAGGAAGTACTTTCTAACAGAACTGTTGTACATTGGTAGGATTCTTATCTGAAATCATTTTTTTAAAGCTTAAGAGAAATTGTATGTATGCACCCTTGAGCATCAAAAAATTAGGTAGTTATTATGCAACAGACAAAAAGCTCCCCAAAACAAATCCCAGATGTGAAAACTACAGAGACCTTTACAGAAATGTTAGAGTAGCATTTTAATCTTAGATTTGGATGTAATTGCTAGGGATCCGACGTAGCGTTTTAGTCCTAGAATTAAGATCTCACCATGACATTGTATTGTACATAATACCTCATAGTTGTGGGATTAAGAGCGATATATTTTAATCCATAAAATTGTATTTGATTAGAGTTTTAGAAGCAATAACCTACAATAATGCATGAGTTTAGTGCCAGGGTGTAAGTGTTAAAAGGAGTCTGTAATGTTATGTGGAAAGGATCCCCCACCCCCCTTCACTTTTATGCATATTGTAGCAATCTATTAGTCACTTTTTGGGAAAGTTGTACAATATTTTACTTTAGAATACATTATCATTTACGATGGGATACTTCCTGCAGTACAAGGTATACGCGAGGGCTGCTGTAGCATCATGGTATTACTCTGATAAATGGAACAAAATACTTCTATTTTTTACAAATTAATTTCCCTGCCTTTTTTAAACACCAAAACAATAATCTAAACTAATTGGTACATGAGAGATGCTTTAAATTGCAATTCTTGTAGCATTTTTACATTTACAAAACCCACTTCTTGCTTTCGAAATACAGACTTTCAGTAACTCTGTGGCTGCTGCAAAGGACTTACTGAATGAACTTGACATTTGTTTGAAAAGCACTTTCTCTCTATGTACTGACTTGCACCGTCATCATCATCATCCTGTCTTGAATACTGTGTTCTAAAAACCCTGTGATGCTGTTTGTGGGGATTTATAATCACAATTTATAAGCAAGTAGGCAACATGAATATGTGGGTTTTAAAAATATGCATGACTTAGCAGAATAATGAATGCATTGTATTGCATGCAATAATGTGAATGAGTGTAATTAGGCTATTGAAATGTTCATATCAGATGTTCTGTGACAAGGTGACAACTTGGGAATGGCTGTTTGACACAACAGCAAGCATGTTGAAGTAGCTTTGATCATCAGTTGTAGTTTTTACAGACTAAACTGCACCAAAAAAAAAGGAACGGAGAGTAGTTTTAAGATTTTCTGCTCTCTATCTCTGTTGTGCCAAACATGACCAGGGCAGTATAGCCACAGTGCAGCTGAAAAACACCATTTAACCTTTGTTCCCATGGGGAAAAATTAACAGACGCTTAGGTAAAATTACATCACTTTGTTGATCAACTTTTCCACTGAGGAGGTGGACTGTGTAGAAACTATGCACTCCAGAGGGAGGAAATGGGCATGCTTATTACGTGTGAGCCTCTTGTCTGGTTTTGTATTAACTAAAAAAAAGAAAAAGAATCTGTATCAGAAATTCAGCAATAAAATGCAGCATGGTGCCAACTGGATGGCTGCGTGTTGATGTTTACTTCCAATTTCAGTGATGTTACAAATTAATGACATAATGAACATCATCTTTGCAGTAGAGCAAATAGCCTCACTAACACCCATGTGAGGCTGCAATGCTTGTTACATGCCAGAGAAGTAAATGATTAAATGACAAATAAAGTGACTACATTATTATTCAATACTAGCGTGGCACATACAAAGGTTGCTCTAAGGAGTGGTTCTAGAGGAATGTCTGAACTGAATTTGTTCTGCTGTATTTTAAGCTCATAGAAACAGTTAAAAAATTATGTAAAATACACATATTTACTGTATTTTCAAGAGTTTTGTTAAGATGAGAAGATCGGCTCTTGTCTGTGCTGTAGGTGTAGACCTGGAGTCAGGAAGCAATAAGCCTAGCTTAGTATATACAGGTGCATCTAAAAAAATTAGAATATCATTCTCTTCTGTAATAAAAGTAAAAAAATGAAACTGTCATATTCTAGATTTATTACATATAAAGTGACATATTTCAGGACTTTTTGTCTTAATCTTGATTATTACAGCGTACAGCTCATGGAAATCAACAAAGCATGTCTCAAAAAATATTACAATAAAGAATGTATAATACAAAATGTTGTCCTGAGAAGAGCCTTTAATCTCTGTCCGGTTCAGTACATACAACCACAATCATGGGGAGGACGTCTGACAGTTGTCCAGAAGACACTCATTTACCCCCTCCATGAGGGGGGTAAACCACAGAAGGTCATTGCTGAAAGGGCTGGCTGTTCACAGAGTATATTCATGGAAAGTTGACTGGAAGGTTAAAGTGTGGTAGGAAAAGGTGCACAAGAAACAGGCATGACCGTAGACTTGAGAGGATTGTTGAGCAAAGACGGTTCAAGAACTTGGGGGAGCTTCCCAAGGAGTGGACTGACGCTGGAGTTAGAGCATCAAGAGCCACCACACACAAACGTGCCCAGGAAATGAGCTAAAAGTGTCACGTTGCTAGTGTCAAACCACTCCTGAACCAGAGACAGCGTCAGAAGCGTCTTAGCGGCTAAAGACAACAATAACTGGATCGTTGCTCAGTGGTCAACTTTTCATTTCAGATAAAAATAAATTCTGGATTTCATTTGGAAATCAAGATCCCTGGAAGACGAGTGGAGAGACACAGAATCCAAGTTGCTTGAAGTTAAGTGGAGTTTCCAGTCTGTGATGGTTTGGGGTGCCATGTCATCTGCTGGTGTTGGTCCACTGTGTTTTTACAAGTCCAGAGTCAAAAGAGTCACCTTCTACCAGTAGATTTTATAGCCCTTCATGCTGACAAGCTTTATAGAGAGGCTGATTTCCTTTTCCAGCAGGACTTGGCAGCTGCCCACAGTGCCAAAACCACTAGGAACTGGTTTGCTGACCATGGTATTCCTGTGCTTGATTGGCCAGCCAACTCACCTGATCTGAACCCCATCGAGAATCTATGTAGTATTCTTAAGAGGAAAATAAGAGACACCAGACAAACAGTACAGTCAAGCTGAAAGCTGCTATCAAAGCAACCTGGGTCTCCATAACCAGTAGGACAGGCTGATTGTCTCCATGCCATGCCGCATTGATGAAGTAATTTGTGCAAAAGGAGCCCCGACCAAGTACTGAGTGTGTAAATTAACCTTTTTGAGAACTTTTCAGAAGGTCGACATTTCTGTGTTAGACATTCTTCATTGTAATGGTAGGACCTTTTCCGTTGATGCACCCTCCCTATGGAACACCCAACCTCGGCATCTTTCAAACAGGCCCTCAAAATCCATCTTTTCAAGACTGCATTTACCAGTTAACTTCCATCCTCTATCTCCTGCCTTATCTTTTTAACAAATTACTTTCATTTAACCCTCTGTAAAGTGTCTTTTGGGTACTTAGAAAAGCACAATATAAATTGAATTTATTATTATTTTGAGATATAGACTTTTGATTTTCATAAGCTGAAAGCAAAAAAGGCCTGGCATATTTAACTTTGTGTGATGAATTTAGGATATATGAAAGTTTCTCTTTTTGAATTATATTACAGATGATGCACCTATAGACTAGAAGAAGTACCAAATAGTTTGCCTGGCTATCGTAAAGTTAAACCTGGCTACCGGAACCTTTAAAGCTCAGTAATTAACATGTAGTCTGTTTAATCTTGTCACAAAAAGAAATAGGAAATCAACAATATGTGGCTTTATGGAGAGCTAGCCTACTATTTTCAATTTTAGAGTCAAAACAGTTTATATGATATCTAATACCTACACCAAACATGTATTAAAAAGAGTAAAATACAAGTGATGCTTAAGTTCTAGTGTATGTTCTTTGTAGAGTAGCTAGAGTGTTTATAAAGTGTTTGAGAATTTAAAAAGATATCAAAATGGTACCATATTAAGCAAGCAATAAGCTTAAAGTGCAGCTAAGGCTGTCAAAAAACTCAGTTTTAGAGGTATGTATGGACTGAAGTTGGACAAATGTGAATTTTTACCTTTTGGTGGCGCTAGATTAAGTCGGGGATTCCCAAAGTCTGGGGACCATAAATGTCTATATGAGATGTAATGTCAATCCATCTGAAAGTTGAGATAATTCACTCTGGACTAAATGAATGACCAGATGACCAGAGCCACACTGCTTGCTTGGCTAAAAACATTATCAGTATTCTTTCACAGGTGTGGCAAAGATAAAAATGGATTTAAGAAGTCTAGATAAGTTTGACAAATGTAGACAATAATTAGAGTACTTCAGTTTAAATATAGGCCCACACCACAATATCCACAATGGATCTGCAGACCAGAGATTGATCAAAACTAATGAATGAGATCTAGACAAAAATGCCTGCATCACCAAAAATATTTTAATAATAACAAAAGTCACAGAGAAATAAACAACAATATTTACAACACACACTAGTCTACAAGAATGACTGGAAAGCAGATTGGAGAACACATGGTCTCTAAACCTAGGACTAGCTGCAATCTAAAGAGCTTCTGTACCCTACTTGTCCAAATCACTTGTCAAAACACTCCGGTCAGCCAGTCTGCCCTTAATGTTCATCATGTGATCCAGCTGTGCTTCAAACTGCTGTCTCACCTGGATTGTAAAGAGACAAAGAGTTTCAGTAAAAGGGCGTTTTATGTTTGTTTTTTTGCCCAAGGCATCAATCATTCCTGCCTGCCTGATTTTCCACAGTAGTCCTTTGTCACACTTGAACCTTTGAACATGTAAGAAAACATGTAGATGTACAAATTCAAAAGGGAACTGGATTTGCTAGAACGCTGATTTGCCCAACCAAATGCTTTTTCAGTACAGCTGAGGCTGATGGGTTATAGCCTACGGTGGTACTCGGGTGTCACACTCAGGCTGAATTTTAATAAGTTTAAACAGCTTGTACTCCTCAGGGGGACACAATTAATCTTTAAAAATGATTAATTAGTTGTATAAAATGGCTAGATCATAGCAAGTCAGTTAAAGTCTCATAGAACAAGTGCTCATATGTCACTACAGTACTTTCATTTCTTTGTACAACCATGTGTTTCATAATGATAAATAAACTACCTAGATAGTTCTCATATTTTAAGATTATTATTATTATTATTATTATGTGAGTAAAAGACTGAAATGAAGCACTGATTTTGTACATACAGATATTAATCATGGTCGTCATAATAAACAATATTAGATTTCATTCTCACCTTATTCATGCTTTCTCCGAACGGCTTCAGATCAAATGTAAGTGTGGATGCTTTCACCATTGAGCTGCTGTTGAGGATGTAACTGCAGACAAAAAGAGTAAAGGGGAGTTCTTAAGGATCAATAGAATGAAAAAGAAAGGAATTGTCACTTATTAATGTCTAAAAAAGCATGTGAAATTCGCTGTGTTTGGTCTCTAACCTGAGCAAAAGCAATTCATACAATGGACAAAGCTCATAAGGCACTTGTTTATTTTAGCCTCTCCACACGGCAATAAACCTGCACACAAGAAGTCAATAAGCTTGTGTACTCACAGAGGCATCAGAGCTTACCAACTGATGTTTGCTTTGTTGAGGAGGAAGATGGCGCGAGCCATGGCCAAATGCGACGGGGCTGAATGAATAACTTTCCCCACAGCAGAACGGCAGCCACTGCATTTTAGAGAGCTGTAGATGCTGAGACAAAAAGCACCAGCAGTAAAAACTAGGGCACTGACAGAAACCTTTCATTATGGTGTATAAAGACATTTACATTCTACAATCTATGCATTACTTTAATGTATCTATGTTAGGCCTATATGTACCTGTCACCCGAGGGTGGGAAGACAACAAAGCTCCTGAGATGTACATGTTATTTTACATAAATTAAAAGAACTGAAATTGCATAACAAATTGCCTCTACATGAGCATAACATTTTATCTAGTTGCAACACCAATATCCAATACTATATTTGGAGAGCTGCATGTTTGCAGCTCTCCAAAAGCCAAAACACCATTGCTTTTTGTCACTCACCAATTAGCCATTTCCCCTTTACGTCCTGATTCCATTGCATCACAGATGACAACATCATCGGTTACTTCTGAAGGCAGACAAGAAGCAATTGATTATTATTACTATTAGTATTTAATTCACTATTACTATGTATCATGACATTTTTTATAAATACTGTAAACTAGTGTGCATATCCACACTCCAGAATTTCCAACCACATCCTATAGTTTTTCCTCAACTATAGTAGTGAAAAGTAATTGTACACAACTAAGTCATGTGATGTTAACTGATGACAACTGAATAAACTCCCTCCACTGAAGATCGTGAGACAGGTTTTAATCTATGAAAAAATTCTAGTAAGTAGACCTTAAGTTAATTTTTTGTCAAAATAATATTACAAAATTTCTCATTAATATGTTGCCAGAAATGTTTTTTAAAATTTATCTGTAACATATAATTTAGTGAAACCATGTGAGTTGCTTCTCAGAGCCACCATAAACTCATCTGGAAATCACTAGTCCAGCACAGTAATAAAGATACTCAACAGACTCACAACAGGTTCATTTACTAACATTAACGTTAGCTGATTTTAAAGAACTCTTATATTATTTTCCGAGTCAACAGTACTCGGCGAGAGGTGACCTTAACTTACTTAGACACATGATAGAGTCCATGCATTTGATCTCCCCACAGACGCCGAAAGAGTCCCCCAAAACTATGTTGCATTGCTGACAGTGGAGAGTCATCCGCTGGTTGTGTTCTGCCTCTGTGGCCAGCTTTCCATCACCAGTACGTTGGATTAAGAGGCTCTCGTCAAATTCCATGTTAATTAATTTTTACGGAGCCTAGTTAGCTGTCCCACTTATGAGTTTGTATTGAAGAATCATACAACAGGATGTCCCTTTCTGTTTAACCTCGGCGCGCGGTGACGTTTGCGTGCTCGGTACCTCAACACTGCCACCATCTGGCTCCATGAAAGAAATACCGACAGGCAGCCAAAGAGTATGAATTGTAAAGAAAATAAAAAATAACAAAAAAATAATAAGATTTTTTTACTCATCTTAAGCGTCGAAATTGAAGTGAAAAAGTTAACCGACAGTTGATTAACGGCTCATATTTTACGTTGACAGAACGCGAAAAAATTACTCTTCGCTCTGATTGGCTGCGATGCACATCCGGTCATGCACAAGAGCCAATCAAACGTCCCGCGCTGCTGTGTTTTGAATCGGAGTAGTTCTAACCGTCAGGCGCCTCCACTGCGAGAATCCAAACGTGTCTATGCTGATTTACTCTCAGAAAACGGAATAAACTATCACACAAACATGGACTTGGATTCCATGAAATATGCGGAGCTGCGAAGCCTTGCTAAGGAGCTCGGGCTTAAAGCGAACATGAAGGTAACGGATTAGAACTTTTTTTAAATAACAGCTATATTTATAGGTTATTCTGAACCAATGTTAACGTTAGGTTGATGAGGCTTTTCCAGATATGTTAACGTTACGCTAACGGTTAACGTGTAAGCTAACGTTAACTTTTTATGCAACTGGGCGATATATACTCAACAAACTTTTTTGTTCGAAAACAGGCAGATAAACTCCTGAAAGCGATCAAGCAGCATTATCAACAAGAAAAGAACAAGGAGGAGGAAGGGCAGGTAACCAAATCTTGATCAACAATGCAGTTTCACTGCAGAAACAGTTTTAAACCATGCCTTTTTGGGTATATCTGATGTGAATTAATTTATTGTGGTGTTTTCCCAGGGACAAGAGAAAGATAACACTAACGTTACTGTTCAAGAAGACTGCAATGCGACACAAGACGGTGCTCAGGAAAATGAAGACTCATCCTGCAAGGAAGATGTTTCCAGCCTCACTGTGTTTGTGAACACACGTCGAGGCAAAGGAAACTGTACCAAGAGGAAACTCTCTGATACTGCAGCCGTGACCGAGAGTGATGCCAAGTTATCTCAAAGTGCTGCAGAGGTATTACACATCATAACACACAGAAAACATAAATACATGACAGTTGCAAAAGTACTACTGAAAAACATCTAATAAACACGTTTTTGCATAAAAAATATACAAGTTTGTATCCTGGCACATGTTTTTGTGTATGTGTATATACCCCACTCCTCATTGGTTCAAATATGAAAAATTGGTACAGTTACTTTGTTGTAGTGTCAATTCATTGTATTCTGGAGAACTAAAGACATAAACAAGTGTTGTTCCTATAAGGGTGACACAGAAGTGGCTGCATCCGTTGAACCCTGTGGTGCAAGGGGTGCTAAGAAGAGAAAGGTGTCCTGTGCCAAGGGTTCTGACAAAACTGAGGCTCTTGAGGAGCCCCAGGCCACTGGCAGTGAGCAGCAACAGCAGCAGCCTGACATTAAGGATGAAGCACCCGCGCATGATGATGCAGGTCAGTAGTATGGTTTGATGAAAGAGGATACAAACTTGATTTATTCTGCTTTGAATAGCCTGTTCCTCTGGGAGCCTAATGCGTTGCCACTGTATTTCTTCAGACATTGACTTTAACATGCTGTTATGATCACATACTAAGCCTTTATTTTACATACATTTTTGTGTCCAGAAAAAGCACCAAAAGTGACCAAAGCTGGTAAAATCCCCCGATACCAAAGCCTTCAGCCGAAGAACAAGCCAGTATTGAAGCCTGTCACTCCCAGTAAGTTTTTTTTAATTTTTTTGGATTCTCCCACCTAGAGACCGCATTACAGTTAGAGAGTTGTTTTCCCGCCACGGCCTCTTAAAATAATTGTGTCTTTTGTAGACTTCAAAAAACTCCACGAGGCACATTTTGAAAAGATGGAGTCGATTGATTCCTATGTTCAACGAAAGACTAAGCAAATGGACACTTACAGGAGTTCAGTTAAAGAACCGAAGGTACTCAAAAGCTTCCTGGTTTATTATTCAGAACATTTAAATGTTATATTTGTCAGTGAATTTGATGTTTTGGTGTCTAAATTGATATTCCATTTTTATTTTTAGAAACCTTCAGGCAAACTTAAACTACAGCAAGTTGATGGCAAAACTCAAGTGGTAAGTATCACCGCCATACTTTTACAGACACTAAACTTGCAGTATCATAACAAGAGTGCAGAGAAGTCGATTACATGTATGTATGTATGTATTCCACAGAGGGCAAATTCAAGTCGTGCATCAATGTTCAGCCCTGTCCCACTGAATAAGACTGCAGCTGAGGACAAACGCAGACACACTTTGCTCTCGGCCAGTAAAGTTCCTTCAAATAAACCTGCTGTGAAGGAAGATGCTCCATTCAGACCATCTGTCCTTTCCACTCGCAGGATTAATGTTCGGTGAGTCACCCTTTCTTCTTTAGGTATTTGCTGGGACCACAATTAAATTCATTAGTCACTAGTGTTCACTCTCCCTGGAACTTCTGCAAGTTAACCAGCCATTGCTATAAATACTTCCATAGGTGCTGTGTATGTAGTATTCAATGCAATACTTTAACCACCAAATGTGTTTAAATGCAGGTTCTCAGAAGCCACTCAGGACAATGAGCATAAGAGGTCCTTGCTGAAGACACCGGCTCGCAGGTCTCTCTGTGTAACCACAAGCACCCCACTAAAGGCGAACGCTGATGAAGGAAAGCCCAACAATGTCAAGACTTCAGTTTTCTCTGCCGCCAAAACTTCAGGTACCTTTACCGTTTAATCCTTGGAATGGTATCTGAATTTGCCTGTAGCTTTGTCTAGAGTGAGTAATTACTTCCCCCCCCTAAACCCTAAAGGACCATTTGTTTTCACCGGCAACACAAGTACTTCAACAACCCCTGGAACGCACAAGAAGTCCAACTTTGATCTAAAGGCGAGTCTGTCTCGTCCCCTCACCTACAAGCCTCATACAGGTATAAAACGTCTATTTAATTTTTCTCCTTTGCTGAAATATGATATCAGCAGACACCTGAATCCCTGATGGTTTATTCTTTTTATAGGTAAACTGAAGCCGTTTGGAGAGACCAAAGAAAACACAGCAGCAGGAAACATGGCGTCAGGAAACAAGTCACTGATCTCAAACTCTCATCAGAAAAATTACAAACAGCACCAAGTCCAGACAAGGTATGTCTAAAGTCAAAGCCCAACACTGGATGATATTAATTAGTTTCTCATAACAATTTACTCTCCCACCTTTAGTCTTTTTATGGATGTTTCTTATCCATCTTATTTTAGGGGGGACCGGAGAGCAAAACATGTGGAAGACCGGAAGCAGAAGAAAGAGAGTATTCTTGGGGCAAGAAGAGGCCTTGTCATGATGTAAAAATATTGTGCTTGTTTGTAGACGTTTGTACAGCCTCTTGTTCCAGTGTAAATATTTTGTCGTCTGCAGCTAAAATCAATTTCTTTAGTCTCCTTTAGCCCATTGTATCGAAAAGTAGACAAGTTCACATTTTCTGCTACTGTCTGTGCAGTGTTAGATTAGATCTGATTCGTGCATTTAGATGAAACACCATATAACTCTGAATGATGACTTTTTTGTATTTTGATGTGTAGAGAATCTATGTCCTGTTTTGCTGCATTTGAAACTCTTAATTTTGTTCTTAAAAATTTGTTTGCTGTTTTTACTCTTAGGGCAGGGGGGAAATGCTGATAAATACATTGGTACAAAAGACTTCCTTGTGTGAATTCTGTTTTTAAATAGTCTGTTTTCCAAAGTGTAGCGTTTTAACATTTGTTAGCTATCACAATAATGGAATCTGTTAAAATTTAAATTTGCATGAAAAATATTTTTATTAAGATATGGTTGGTTGGCATTGTCTGTGGAAGGAAGATGTACAGGACATGACACAGAATAAACGGCTTGATTTGATGAGTTCATATCCAGGTCATAGATGTCAGCTAAAATTGTGTTTTATCTCTGCTTATTTTTTATGACCAGAAACCCACTTCTTCAGAGTTTGTTTTGCCAAATACTGTGGGTAAGAAATGTCTCAGGCAGTTAAGTATCACAGTACATGTACTAGAATGGAGATACAGTGTCTTAAAATAAGAGATTGGTTGTAATTTATTGTCCACCACTGAGGTGGTAGTTTCAGTATAACAGCTATTATTCATTAAGAGCTCATCTGCAGTATTGTAGTAGTACTCAAACTTCAGGATTCTTCTTGTAAGCTTCATAGGCAAACTCCTCAGTGTGTGCGTAATCTTTGCAGACACCAATGTAGTCAATCTCTAGCTGGAATGGACCATCTGCTTTATCCCCCAGGGTAAATCCAATGGTGTTCACCTGTAAATCCAAAAGATGTATACATATAAAATAACCAGGGCACAAAATACAAGTATTTATATAAACTATATATATTGTATGTTAACATATTCTAATACACATTTAATTATCTGTTAATTTCTTAGTTTGTCGCATGAAAAGATGACAAACTTTCATTTTGTTATACAACCTTGTGTTGTATCATGATACATAAACTACCTTGAAAATGTCTTCAAATGCTACAGGTACAAAAATATGAGATAATGATACAAATATTTTAAACAGTTTGTTATGGCTTTGTGTATTTATTTATTTGATGCCATGTGAGAGTGAATATCCATTTGCTCTACCTTGTCCAGCCAGACAGGATGCTGATCATCTTGTACTCTCCCGCGATGTGTTAGGAAGAACTTGGAGAACGGGATCTGTAAATAAGTAACACTTGAGTATTAGAATGACCACAAACAATTACTAAAAGTGCAGTAAATGTTCTGATGTGTGAAATGATGTGATGTTTCTTCTGGTTTATAAACATGTAGCTCTAATTGGTGGAACAGACCTATTCATTTTCTAAGGTTTTTAATAGTTTTTGCTCACCTTGACATCTTGCCAGTATGGCCCTCCTCTGGTGTACAGAAAATAATTGTATATGTCATCTTTCTGGTGAGAGAAGTATGTTTCTGTTGCAATGTTGATCATCCACGGACGGCCATCTCCGCGCACACGCAAATGCAGGGTGTTGAAACTGGACCAATCAAAGTGCTTTTTTCTATCAAATGAAGCCTAGGAGAGATAAAGTTATGGGGTTAACTTTCAGTGCAGCTGTAGCAGCCATCCAACTGCTGACAATTTCTTGACCTCAGGTGGTGTCTGGTTTTCCTTCCTATACACTTAACCACAGACAAGGGAGAGGAACTAGTGTGGAAATTCAACTGGTGTATTTGGATTGAATACCAATGGCAGTTGGTACACAGATGCTCCTCATCTTTGGTTGGCTGCTGGTAGGGCTGGGCAACACACAACAGAAAAGCGTCTATGTGTAAAAATGTGTAAATTACCTTTTAAATCTTGTGTGATTCAGAAATCATTCTATGAGTTTAATCAATAGCTGTTTTATAGTTTTTAACCCTGAACCACTCACATTATGATAGGGACTAAAAAGAATCAGAGGTCAAAACAGAGAGAAGTGAATGTATGATTCCACAAACTGCAGAAGGTGACTAACCAGTGGCTGCTTGGAGCGCATGGTGCAGTAGCCACTGTAGCGTGTTTCTCCGTCCCTTGGAGGAGTAGAGCTCAGAGTCCCGTACAGAAAACAAGTGGTGTTGTTTTTGCCAAGCTTCAAGTAAACTTCACTTTGGCCGCCTATCTCGCGATCTGAGGACAATGTCCACTGCTCCAGGCTCTCTGGACCTCTGAACTCCCATATCACTCGGTTCTGCTCCAGCATGTGCTCAAGGATCGGTTTGCCTTCTGGACCAACCCAGCGGTCAGAAAACTCCTTTTTCAGCAGGGTGAAATTCTTCTTTATTCCCTCCAAACCCTTTGAGAGGTCAAAGTTAATCTTCTCCCATGGAAACTTGTTTTCTTTGGGCTGGCCAGGTCGTCTGTATTCACCCTGAATCACAGCCCTTCTGGGCACAGTGAGAGGAGTGATGTATGGGAGGAGGAGCTGCTGCTGCTGCTGGTGGATGAAGCGCAGCAGCCCCGGTGATGGGAGACGTGTGATCTTTGGCAGAGACATTTTAGTGGCAATGTGGATGATTCACTGTTGAGATACATCACATAGAAAGTTGTATATAGTTTTATGTTGTTGTTATACATTCATGCCAATAAAGCTAATTTGAATTGAAATAGGTGTCATTATGGAAGACTCTTTAGCTACACTAATTCCCTCTTGAAATGTGTGTTAGATTGTGTGTTAGTATTATTAGTACGACTTCATATATGTGTGTCTGACTTGTGTCTCTTTGCTTTTAATTGATAACTATGATAAAAACAGTCATTAGTTTTAGCCATGTTTTAAACGTTAGATATTTTAAACGTAAGTTGTTATTCTGAAGACTTAACGTTAATGTAATAGTGAATACACTGTTAGCATAACGTTAACCTGTTTCTACTTACCCTGAACATGTTGTGCCAAAGGGAGACGGATGGACTTCGATGCTTGTTTTAGTTTGACTCGACCATCAAGTACCTCTTTAAAACACTGTTACTGATTTAAACAATTTAGAAACTGGTCGTGTAACTACACATTTACACAATTTACACATCCAAGGTTGTCTGGATTCACACAGGAAACCCAACTGATGAATTTAGGCTGCGTTCAGCACACATTCAGATCGAGATGTAACATGGAACAACAGATTTACAACAGTTGGAAGGTTGAATAATCCGGGACCTTGAATGCAGCTCCAGTGCACTAAAGATTCTTGTCTTAACTGATACACTCACTATCAATAAGTAGTTCCGCACTCAGCTAATTGTGCAATGTCCTCGACTGCTTTGCTGGCCCATGATTTTCTTTATTCGAACTCCATTAATAAATAGATAAAGCACATGCATATATGTGATTTTTAGTTCACTGACAGAGATATAAAACTCAGCGGTAATTATGGTAGCAATACGAGCGCGCATGCTCAGTACTGCCTTTGTGTGGCTCACTGCAGAGCCAACTAGCTAGGTAGCAGCAACGGCTAGCCTCAAACATTGAGACGACACAGAGGTAGCTAGCAGGTTAGCCGTGCAGCTAATCATGGTGAATGTAAAGAAGCGGAAAGGTCGGGTCGTGATTGACTCTGACTCCGAAGACAGCGCTAGCGACGATAATTTAGATCAGGTAGGTGAGATTTTGTTACAACGGATCGCTTATTAAGTTGACAACAGTTTGAGGTGAAGCTAATGTATGCTAACTGATTGCGCTGTATTTGGCCTCGCTTGAACGAGTTGAGAGTGGGCCCAGCTTATTTACAACCCGTGCTTCATTTCTCAGTAAACACACCATTCCTACAATCAAATAAATTGCCTTGTTTTTTCTCATTTGTAACGTTAATGTATTCAGCACCAAGGAGTGTTTGAGGTTGTACTGAAAACATTGTCTTAGCAGTAGTCGGCTAAGTTATGCCAGCGTTAAGGTTACATTCCGAGAGATGCACTCAGCGCGCTAGCAGTCCTGCAGTATTATGTTGCTACCAAAACGCCGCGCCATTGGCCCTTTAATGGTTTCGAGTTGTAAGCCTTTTGACTACGGCCGTGCACTGTGTAGAATTAGATTGTTAGCTTTCACGGGGCATGCTTGCACTGACTGAAGCCGTAGTAATGGAGTCGCTCTGGATTTAGCTACCTGAACCTAATGTCCTGAATGACGTCATGGGCGCAGAGCTGAAGCGCTATTTCGGTGTTGTTGTCAAACAATCGCTGGCAAGCTGACTGAAGAGCTCCCGCGTCTAACATGGTAGTCTGAGGAGCTGTAACGTTACAGGACTACTGCCTCGGTAACTTTGATTACCATTAAAAGCCCTCGTGTAACGTTACATTATCAGACCGAACACTACCAATTAGTTGATGCCCAGAGACAGTCCAGACACAGGTAGTAAAAACCATCCATGCAGGGTCAAGTGTTTGCAGTACTGAATACGTTTAACGTTACATTTAACTTTGTCTCTCTTGCTAATACCTCAACTCTGCTATTACAGAGCAATGATTCGCATTTCAAATATGCAATCTCCATGTGTCATAGGAATCATAAACCTTTTTATAATGTAAGTTAACAGAGGCCAGGGATTTTAGAACAGCCTAGCATGACTGATTGCAGAAACACTGAATTCTATAATGTAACAAGGTATGGATTTATTTGTCACATTACATCAGGTTGTAAAGTGAAATTTAGTTTGTGACTCCCTTCTGCTGCGTAGCAGACGATATGCAGTAATACAAAAACAATCATAAAATGGTAGACAGGAATAAATTATGTTGGTGACTGGTTGATTATGTTAATGGCAGTGCAAGCCCAGCTTTTCCACATTCCTACAGCAGAAAAGAAATTAGCACATATATTTTCAAGGTTTTGTTATTGAGCTTCACATATTTCCTTTTGCGTATGAGCTTGTTCAAATGTATTCAGGCCCGGTTAAGAACTTGGATCTTGAATCTGTATAAATCCAGTTAAGACAAATTGCCACTTGTGACTGGATTTTGCTTCTTTGCTCACATGTTAGGCAATTTTACCTGTGGGACACTGAACAAAAATGCATATTGTCAGTAAGCTTTGGACCACAATAAGTTCTCCATGCTGCTTGGTTTTATTTACACCCGTATTTAGTAATGTCCTTTCGGGACTGGATCTTCATCAGAGACACATTTTATGGCCAATTATGTGCAGGGTTACACTCACAGGAGGCATTTTTTCAAATTTTGTAATGATGAATTTACTGGGTGGTCTTTGTGAACATCACCATGTTCTCATTCTTAGGAGCTCTTGTCTTTGGCAAAGAGAAAGAGGGTCGATTCGGGTGAGCAGGAGGAGCCAGTTAGCAAACCTGCAGCTTCTACAGACTCCGAAACATCCGATAGTGATGATGAGGTATGGCAGTCTTATCTCTAAAATACTTCACTTTTACAGTTTAAACATGTGAGGGCTCTTATGTTGTTAATAAGCACTTTTAACCAGAAGTACTTCCTGACCAAAAGAATAGCTCACTATTCTCTGCCAGTTACAGCTGCTTGATGACCAAACCTAAATGTTTTACTCATTTTGTCTAGTGGACTGTGGGTGGCACAAAAGGCAAAAAGAAGGTTAAGCAAGGCAAAGGGTCTGAGAAGAAGAATGCCACAAAGAAGAAGGTTAATAAAGCAACGGCGTCTGGGAGCTCAGATGGAGACAGCTCAGCTGAGAGCTCTGCACCAGAGGAAGGTACATCTTCAGTGTTCATGAGAAAAATATGCTCTACAAACACGCATACTGCATTTCTTCTTATTGCTTCACCCTGTTTAATCATTTTTCTTAAAGAAACCACAATTGTTTAAGTAACCATGTATGATAAAAGTCAAGGTAGAGTTGTACAGACGTCAACTAACAGTTCAGTTTCATACTGACACACATGTCCTCGGATTAATGGCATTTTACATAAAGTGCAAAGCAGAGTGGCGAGACATATTCTGAAGTCTAGATGACGCACAAATCAGAAGGTGCCATGTCCACGGGTACTTCAGGTGACTGGGATTAGGTGACTCACTCACTCATCCCCTTTATCCCAGTGTAGCATTTAAGCTGCTGTTTGTTTATTTGTGTTACGTTGCATCCCTATGGTTATGGAAAACCTGGATATGTCTTTGGGGGAAAAAATTCAGAAATCTGTTCAATTCCATTATCTAGTTAGCCACTTAATTAGGCTGATATCTGGCATTTTGAGATAATCAGCCGATAGCTGCACTCCCAAGGCCTTTATACATATATATATCTCTAAATGACAGCAAATCAGATCCATTACTGGGTAGCGTTAAATATATATTATTATACTGTGGAGAATAATGACGATGATGCAATTTAATGAGATCACTTCTAGCAAACTACACTCTCTCCCTTAAACACTAGTTACGTTCTGAAATCAACAGCAGAACTCAATTAATTTATCTTTTTCATTAATTAATAAAAATTCATCTAAAACACCGTAATGGCTAAGATAATGTATATTAGATCCTACCCTGCATGGAATAATAGAATTATACATGGTTTTTCATTGTTTTGATATCTGCATTATATATCAGCCATCAGCCGCCCTGCTAACTACATATTGGCCTATTGACATCGGCCGTTGTACTTTATATTGGAGCCTCATCAGATCAGTCATGTTGAATATATAATTGCTACTAAATTTAGGCTTTGTAACCATAAATGTAGCTCTTAGGCTGTCTTCATTTTCCAGGTTTAAAGCAGTCAGTTTTTTACATTTTAACATTTTTCTAAAATCTTTCTCACTGCCAAATGTTGTACATAAAATATTTTGGGAGGCATATGAAAATTTGTGCAGACCGAGCATATTGGGGTGAAATAAAGCAGAAGAATTTTGTCAGACTTAAAGTAGCCAATACTGTTTAGGACATAACTAAACCTTTAGCATTGTGTTTGTATTACTGTGAGAACTGATGCCAGCTGATTGATTGCTGTTTGTGCCACTGAATTGGTCTTTTATCAGGTGAGGTGTCCGATTCAGAGAGCAACAGTTCGTCCTCCAGCTCCGACTCGGACTCCTCTGAGGACGAGGTGTTCAGGGACGGGTACGATGACGACTTGATGGGAGACGCGGAGGACAGAGCTCGGCTGGAGCAGATGACAGAGAAGGAGAGAGAGCAAGAGCTGTTCAACAGAATTGAGAAGCGAGAGGTGCTAAAGAGACGGTGAGTGGTGACGATATGAGCGAGGAGCAGCAATAATGTACGGTAGAACACATGAAGACGTGAAACAAAAGCATAAAAAACAATTTTGGGCTGTCAGAAGCAGACATTTTATAGAAATGTTGAATTTATTGGAAAAGAGCACTGGTGTCCTTAAATTTCCCTCATGTCTCAACGACATACTTTCAGTAAATTTTAGAAGAAATTCATGCATAAGGCAAAGTCTGGCATTTTAACATTGCTGAATGTGTCTATTTATTCAGAACTATGTTTGTTTTGATAGTTTTGAAATTAAGAAGAAGCTGAAGACGGCAAAAAAGAAGGAAAAAGAGGAAAAGAAAAAGAAACAGGAGGAAGAGCAAGAAAAAAGGAAGCTATCTCAGGTTCAAGACACACAAGTGGTGAGTAAACTCTCACAACATTTTAGACTGATATTGGATGTCATAGATGTGTGTCACTACAGTAATACATCCATAGTTTTCACGTGACGTCACAGTCCAAGGAAAACACTCCTTTGGAGGGCAAAAAAGACATTATTTTCTGCTGCCTGCCAACCAGGAAGCAAGTGATACAGTTACTTTGAGTAAGGTGAGCGATTCCCCACAAGGTAAATGTAAAAATTAGCCTACCGCAGTCGAGTGGCAGCAGGGACCTGGCGTTTTTTGACGGTAGAAATGCGGCAGCAGATGCTGTAACACTATATGCACTAGAAGTGCGCAACACTTGCGGTTTGTGTTCATATCTTAATTATTATTAAGTTGAAAGGTAATCCAAATAAAATTTGACTGCATTTGCGGCGTATCTGCGGGAGAGTTGCAGTGTGAGCCGCTATGTTGGTCTGTTGTTTTGCCCTCCAGGTCACCACGCATGTCATATGACTGAAAACTATGAATACCTCTTGCTTGTTATGCTGGAGACATTTCAGTGTTTTGAAAATAAAATAGAATACATTCTAATATACCACTTCCTCTGCACAAAACTATTTTGTCAGTGTTTTGGCTGACAGTGCCTTTTTATTGATTTTGTGTGTCTGAGTATTGATTGCATTGTTCTTGCTTTTTCTTTTCTCTTTGAATCAACATTAAGGTTAAGTTTATATAGTTGCCTCATTTCTTTATCCTGTGTTTGTCTTTGTGTGTGATTGGAATATACCCTTCTCCAGGTCATGTCACACAACAAAGAGAGACGATCAAAACGTGACGAAAAACTTGACAAAAAGTCCCAGGCCATGGAAGAACTCAAAGCTGAACGTGAGAAAAAGAAAAACAAAACAGGTTGGTGTGGTTTTACTTCTTTGTGACGTGATTTATCTGATAATTCAGTGGGTTCCGTTAGCTGATGTTTCATTTGTTTTGGTGAGCAGCGGAGCTCCTGGCCAAACGCCAGCCTCTGAAGACGAGCGAGGTTTACTCTGACGATGAGGAGGAAGAGGAGGAAGACGATGACAAATCATCAGTCAAAAGCGATAGGAGTTCGCGTTCATCGTCTTACGATGATGACGAGTAAGTTTTATTCTGCTCCTAGTGTTTCACAAGACTATGATTTTCTCTTGTTTCCAAACAACTTCTTAACTGTTTGCTTTGCTAACAGAAAAGAAGAAACCCCCCCGAAGTCACAGCCTGTTTCACTACCAGATGAGCTGAACAGGGTCCGCCTGTCCAGACACAAACTGGAGCGCTGGTGCCACATGCCCTTCTTTGCTAAGACTGTGACCGGCTGCTTTGTGAGGATAGGGATTGGCAACAGCAGCAGCAAACCAGTTTACAGGGTAAGCCTGGCTACTAGGTAACGTTTCTTGTGCAGTGTTCATTATTAGATGGCAGTGTGCTCTTGTAAGATGATGGTCGTTTATTTCTCTCTTTTTGTTTAAAGGTTGCAGAAATTGTTGATGTGGTAGAGACAGCGAAGGTTTACCAACTTGGAACAACGCGAACAAACAAGGGATTACAATTGAGGTAGGTATACAATTACAGGTACTTTATACATATTAAATTAAGTAGTCATGAACCAGTTGTCGGACCTTCTGTTCTATTGTCCGTGCTTACCTTTACCTTTGATCTTCCTCAGGCATGGCGGTGATACACGGGTGTTCAGGCTTGAGTTTGTTTCCAATCAGGAGTTTACAGAAAATGAGTTCATGAAGTGGAAAGAGGCGGTAAGTGTGTTTTATAAAAATATGTCAGTTGTAACATCAGTTGAAATAGTAACTTGAATTTCTGACACACAGACAGACACACGAGGAACAGTCTGTTCAGGCTGTGAAGTAAGAAAGTACGAGTTAAAGTTTTGTGTGTGTTCTTTTCCCTTTCCAGATGATAGTTGCTGGAATGCAAGTACCGACTCTTGACGAAATCACCAAAAAAGAGCAGTCAATCAAAGAAGCTCTGAACTATAAGTTCAACGACAAAGACATAGAGGATGTAAGTCTGTTTGTCTATATGCTAATTATTGATCTGGCTTCATACATACAGTGGGACAAAAACATTTTTTGCCTGTTTACTTGCTGCAGATTGTAAAAGAGAAGGACCGATTCCGAAAAGCGCCACCGAATTATGCCATGAAGAAGACGCAGTTACTCAAAGATAAGGTAGAGGAAAATAACTGTATCTTAAAGATGTAGTTTTGTACATAGTCTTTGCATGCTAAAATGTCAAGCCTGGTTAACTGTTGCATTCAAACAGAATATGAACAAATATCCCAACCAACCAAACTGTCATAGATTTTCCAGAGGATGTGTTGTGACCCAAAATACATCATCTGTTTGTGGCTCACACATACTCGATTTTATTTGTTTTGACTGAAGGCCATGGCAGAGGAGAGTGGAGATGGAGACAAAGCGAAAGTGATCCAGGATGAGCTGAATGAGCTTGAGGAAAGAGCAGAAGCACTTGACAGACAGAGGACCAAGAACATCTCTGCCATCAGGTACACAAGCTACAGTTAAAAGCAAAAGTTTAATCTCCCTGCATGTGCTCATTTTAATAAAACAGTGGATATAATTTCTGGCTACAATATAGTTTGTCTGAGTTGGGCAATTTAAAACTAAATCTTATTTATGCAAAAGCTTACCTAAAATGTTTTCTATCAGTATTCATCGTTTTTGGGCACGTGACGTATTATTACCGTAGTGACACACACCTATGATCAGTCAGTGTATAAAATGATGTGAGAGTTTACTCAACACTTGTTTGTCTTGAAACTGAGATATCTTCCTTTTTTCTTGCTCTTCCTCCTCTTTCTTTTTCTTTTCCTTGTTTTGGAGCGAATTGTGTTTTAAGACAGAATTTTCTTTAACTTAAAATCTTTTTTATCATCCAGCTACATCAATCAGAGGAACAGAAGCTGGAACATTGTTGAATCTGAGAAAGCTCTTGTGGTAAGTGGGCTCTTGAAACACCACCTTCATACATATGCCTGTTTGACTGTAATGATTTTTAATATCATAATGAAAAATGTGTAGCAAAATTGATTACTGCACATATTGGCACCTTTTTTAAATGTTTAACTAAAAAAATGTTTTAAAATATAAAATGTGAACATGAGAAGTGCTGGAAAATCAATTTGTTGTTATAATCCATGTTGCACCGTTTACTTCCTGTTTCTATTTGACCGAAGGGGTGTGAAAACTACAACAAAAGTGTTATTGAAGGATGTGAAGAGAAGCTGTCTTATATTTTTACAAAGAGATTGTATTTTCCGAAACCACTGGTATAAACTGATTACATATGATATATTTACTTCTCACCAACATCTTGAAATGTTGGCACACTTTAGATGTTTTCCAAATGTTTCCAGCACTCCAGTGTGACAGTGTACAGTCACGCCGTGGTTCACTTACTTCAGTATAGTAACTTCAATATTTTTCAACCTGGACCTTATTAAAGTTGCTGTGTTTATCAATGGAGTCGGGTAGTTTAGGCGATAGTGGTATAGTGACTGTTTCTGGTTAAACAAAAAGAATCTTACTACGGTTTGTCCAAATAGACATATAGACTGAAAAACAAGGTGAAAACATACCAAAGTTACCCTTTAAGGGCATTCACAGCGGTGTCTGTGAGGAGACACGAGATCTGTGTGTCTCACAGAAACAAAGCACCCGAATGTTCACATAACAGTGTTCCAGCACAGCTCTAAACCTCACCCTTTGGATGTATAGGAAAAAATGTATTTTACCTGTTGCTTTTGATCCAACTGAAGTTCAGTATAAAAGCTCAATATTAAATTAGCCAGTGGTCCAAACTTATGCTGCAGTTAAAGTAACCCAATTTTTATTTTCTTTTATTTATTTTCTCACAGGCTGAAGGACAAAATGCCAAAAACCAACAAATGGATCCTTTCACAAGAAGACAGTGCAAACCCACCATGGTGTCTAATGTAAGACTTGAATAATTTTTTCACAAAACATTTTCTAGGCGTACAATGTAATAAACACTGCTGAATTTAATTTTATTAATCGTCAACCTCTTCATTTTGGTTCTGCAGGCCAGAGACCCGTCAGTCCACGCAGCTATTCTTGCTCACCTGAACCAGAAGTACGGCTCTGGGTCAACGCCCGATCCTTCTGGCGCAGAGAAGAACAAACTGGTAAGTAGAGCAAACAGGTAACAGACACTCCCAGTGCTTTCACATAAAAGGTGTTTGGAGAGTGAACTTCTTTCGCTTGTTTGGTAAAGTGCAAACAACGCCAAAATCCGGCTTGTAGTCCTGTTCCAAGCAACATGTCATGAAAACAGGAAACCTCGCTCTTGTTGCACCATTCCTGTGCTGTTGCTCCTGCTGTGTTTGGTATCTTTGTCTGCTTTTGAGTCATAAGAAGATGAACTTTATAAATAGTTTACTAACTTTTATCCGGAATAAGTAAAAGTGTAGTCGCCACTGTAGTACAACTTTTCTTAATGGCTTTAATGGACAACAAGACATTTTAAGGCCTCAGCAGATATCATATAAACCTTTATCAGTGATTCTGTACTTAAAATGCATTTGTAACAGTAAAATCTGACCTTTTTTCAAAAACACTGGAAATACGTTTTCGAGTTAAAGATAGAAGGCTTTTTGTATTCAAAAACCTTTTAAATTGAAAAAAGGAAGCATAACTTGAGAGGATTGTTGCAAAATGAGAACTAATATAAAATACAGATGTATTTCAGTTTTGGGAGTTAAATTATGGCATGGACATAGTGTTGAGTTGAAACAGAAGCTCTGTGTAGCTCTCTGGAGTTCAAAAAAGCCTTAAAATGCAAAACAATTAAGGATTACAATGTAGATTGAAATTTATTCAATTTTGTTTTCTTTTTTTCTCCATTTGTTTCTTTCGTATTGCTGGTATTCTGCATTCTATTGTATAGGATAGACAAATAAAAGCATTGGGCTTCGGCCTATTCCTTTTTCGGTTGTAAATGCTGTGAGTTATTTTGGGTGAATGGATTGGTGTAAGCATGTATAAGATGTTTGTAAATTGCATATTCACACAAATTGTTATTCTTTGTACCTTATAATGTAAACCGAAATAAACCATTAATTTATTCATTCATTCATTCACTCACAAAGGGAATGTGCGAATGCCAAGCAAAAAATAGCTGTCTACTTTTATTTTATATAAATTATTTACATTTCAAATTTTTCCTCATTATAGGGTCAAACAAACCCAAAAGACAAAGATATCCCCAAGCCAACCACTGACCTCTCAGAAGACTTGTTTAAAGTTCACGATTTTGACGTTAAGATTGACCTACAGGTTCCCAATGCAGGTGAGATGATTCTCCCAATCTGTTAATTCACTCAGCCTGGAAATATATTGTCTGTAGTACAAAGGTGGCTGTTGAAGTTAATTGCACCACTTTAGAAACTATAAATAACGTATTACTGTCGTGTTCTGCAGAGGCAAAATCTCTGTCCGTAAGCTCCAACGCGCTGCCGGTGAAGGACGGCGCGCCCCGCAGATCCCTCAACCTGGAGGACTACAAGAAGAGGAGGGGGCTGATCTGATGCGGCCAGTCCATCATTCAGAAACCACATTGCATGTGTAACTGGCTGTGCAGGAGAGAGTATGTGAGTGTGGGTGAGCGAGTGAGAGTGTGTGTGGGTGTGTGTGAATGACTCCCAGAGGACATGTGTTTGAATGTTGATACAACAGACTGTTTATCTGAACACAGAGGAAATACTGATTGAGCAAAGACAACATCTTTCTCAAAGGAATCTCTCTTGGAAGAAATTAGTCCAGATTTTTGTTTTGTTATTTTTACATGATCACACACAAACTCGTATATTGAATTGTGTGTTGTTTTTTTATGTATTTAACTTCTCTCCCCCGTCTTTTGGATCTTCTGGAGTCCACCGCATTATTTGTCTTTTTTTTTTTTGTCTTTTTTTTGAAAGGACACGGCGTTTGTGGATTATTACCTTGAAAAGGACACTATTTTAGAAGATTTAGATTGTTGAGGCGTTTTGAAATTACTGGACTGGATACCTAATGGCGCAGATAAGCCTGTCCTCACCAACAATGAATTACTGTTGTAAATTCCCCCCTCCCCTAAATGTGTGATCATCTGCCCTCGGAGTCCATTCTCAATTTTAACAGCCTCGTGTTTTTTCGCGAAGTGTAGATTATTACCACCTCAGACTCGACCTTGACTTCGGCACTCCGTGACAATTGTGAGGAGTTCAGTACATGTCTACTGGATAATTATCACTTTTGAAGTCTTTGAAACAACCCGATTTAACAGGGATCCATTTTCTATGGCTGTCCTGGTTATTAAAGTGTTCATCTTTCATTTCTGGTATCTCTTGGTTGATTATTCATGGGATAACTCCCCTGTCCTTAACTCCCAGAGCAGATTCTATGTGTTATCGATTGTGTCCATAGTCAGTTCCTTTTATTGATGTGGCATGCCATGTAAATATGCATTTTGGAGTGAGTGCGGAAAAAATAAAGAGGCACTGTTTCATAACTTCTGTGTCAGTTTGTCTCTTTTTTAATCTAAAGGTGAGACTGCAGAAGCATAGATCACCTGCTGAGGTTGTAATTTTATATTTTTAAGGTGGAAGCACGGAATCCAGACTGAAATGAATTACTTTTAACTCCTGTTTGTGTATAGGATATTGAAGGACACTACCAACCCCAGCCACAACCTGTTCACCCTGCTGCCTCCATTGAATCTGGCTTATATTTGTTTACCATTTTATGACTGCTTGTATTACTGTATCTTGTCTGCTATGTAGCAGAAGGGAGTTACACACTTAATTTGACTTTACTACCTGTTGCAATGCGACAAATAAACCTTCTATCTTACCTAATTAAATATCTTTTTTCTACGTTTCAGCTTAATGTAGGATTTAAGTTAAGTGTAATGCACAACATTTAACATAGCATCCTTTATCACACTGCAAATGTTGATGGATGGTTTGAGCCATTTACGTTATTAGTGAAGAAAAGAAAGTGTGCGTTATATTTGAAATTTCCAAATTTTCGCTTGAACTTTTTATAGGGACTTGTTTTTTCATACTCATAAACTCATCCTAAACTTTTTTGGTAAAGGTGAACAAAGACATAAAAATGCACCAAACAATAACTTATGCTTATATTTGCTATATTTATATTCATATGATATTCACATACACGCAGGAAGGAGGTTGGTGATGCGCATTAGAAACCTCATTGGTTAATTTTTGATCAGGCTTTTCGGTAGTCGGTCTGTTGTGGGGTCCTCGCTTGCAGCTCTTCCTGGTCCACGTATTGAGAAGATCACCTAATATTCTCTTGGTTGACAGATAATGTCATCTGACCGTGTTCATCCAAACTATATTACTCTTTCATGTCCATTAGCTGAACCCCCAGCGGTAGCCAGGTGGCCTGAGACATTTTGAGATTGGGACGTCGTTCACAAACGGTACGTTACAGGCTTTTCTTTAGCAGCAGGCTAGCCTGTTAGCTTTAGCAGTGATGAAGTTTATCTTGAATCAACTGTGTTTACACTAGTTTTATGATAACGTAAGCCCAGCTGCTGATGACTCCTGTAATAACTATGGTTATGCATATGTACCAGAAACACTGCAATGTCGTTATAATAACTAACTAGCCAGATAACTCTGTTGAGTTATTGACCTAGCAAGCTAGCTGTGCAGAAATTGTGCATCTAAAAGAGAGAGTTTCAGTCCTGAGTAGAATCTCTCAGGCTGATTACAAAGTATTTTGACTTCATGGCGCTATTGTAATTTTAACTTTAACTATCTGTCAATTGCTGTTTGTTTAAAAGGGATACACTCCCAATTTTAAGATAGCTGTCTCTTGCTCCTACGTGGTGCAGCGTTTGCCAAATGAATGTAATGTAAAACTCGATGCATGGAGAATAGATATGAAGGAGGATATACATGACGCTGGACTGGGAAGTGGTATGTTATAGGGCCCAAACAAAAAATACAAAATTTCACAATATTAACTATGATAAATAGTAGTAGTGAATAAGAGTGCGCTCATTATTACTATTAGTATCTTATTACTATTTATCATTTCTGTTAATACTGTACATAAACACTCTTCTTTATATTTATATTTTTATCTATATTGTATATTTTTGTATATTGTCTGCTTACCTACTTTTTATTATTCTTTCGATTCCTTAATATCTTGACATGCAAAGTGAGCCATTATAACAAAATAATTTACCTTCAGGGGTCAATAAACTATTTCTAAATCTGATTCAAAATTCACGTTTTCCCATTTTCCAGATATTTGTGTCAAAAGCAAGGACGAATAAAGGTTTATTAATACTTTGTTAACAGGAATGTGCAGGGCTACAGCCATTCTGACAGACGGTTGTTAAATGTTTAGCCATCTGTGTAAGGTAAATTTACTTTACATCAGCCATGACTCACTGACTTTACAGGGACACACCTTCAACATAAGTGTAGAAGTTGTGTATAGCTTGTTTTGGAGATACTGATTCATAACCTTCATTATTCAGGGTAGTTTCACTGATCACGCTCACTTGGAAGTGGCCCAGTACCACAGTCTGATCTGGGGTTAAAGGCTTTCTCAAGGGCTCCTCAGTGGTGCTAAGGAGGTAGCAGCAAGTGCTTCTCTTTCAGGTTCTCTGCCCTGCTAGTCCAGGCATTGAATTGGCTACCTTTTGGTCACTCCTTTGACTTTTAGGCCCATAGATAGATAGATTTCACTTTCAAATGATTTTGAAATTTTACTCTGCTGTTTCATCCTTTAGGAGGGCAAATACAATAATAATTGTTTTATATTAAGGTTTAAAGAAACCCATTATCTATCAACTAAAGTATGTTGGAACGTGCTTGAAATGGGTCTGCATAAGGGCATTTCATCCTCAAACTATGCTTTTATGTTTCTTCTGCTATTAGGATACAAAATGTCTTGGTTTGCTGACTTGGCTGGGAAAGCTGAAGACTTTCTGAATAAAGTGGACCAGGGAGCTGCCACTGCCTTGACCAAAAACCAGGCCAGATCATCCTCCTTTTCATCATCTTATGAAGTAGAATCAACTGTCAAACCTGAATACAACACTTCAGGCTACAAGACCGATGCAGCTGTAACACATCATGCTTATTCATCCTCTGATAATGCACCAAGCTTCATTGCTTCAGCAGCTGGCAACATCAAGAGATCCAGTTCAACGATGCTGGCTGCTACTGCCAACATGGCCAGTGTTCCCTCTGGTTCTGGCAGCAGTGTCCCCAACTCTGCCAAGACCTCATCTGGCTTTGTGAGGCCCAAAAAGAGCGAGCAGGATGTGGACGATGACATGCTCTTTGACTTTCTGAACAGCTCAGACCCTCCAGTCAGCAGCAGGAGGGATTCAAGAAGAGAACTTGTGAAGGTAGCAGTTCCAGTAACTGAGGCCCAAAACCTAACACCTCCTCCTTCCACCACTCCTCATACCGTCCCCTCAGCCCCGTCGACTCCCCCCTCAACCCGGGGTGTATCAAGGGCTTCAAGCATTAGCTCTCTGTCTGCTCACAGCATCAAAACATCAGAGGAGACCTCCGCTAAAGAACAAAGCCAAGGTATGATTAATAATGCCCTGCAGTTGTCATTTTCACATTCGGTCAGTGTTGGAAAAAGTGGCATGTTTCCTTATTCCTTATAAGGAAGCAGAAACACCGAGTTAGAGTATCACTTGCCGGGTATTTTAAGCCGAGGTGCTATTTGTTTTTATCTTAGACTTTTTTATATTTACTGTTGCACTAAAGTCCAAAGTGTTATAGAAGTATCGGATCGGGACTCGGTATTGGTAGATGCTCAAAATCAAATGACTCGGACTCGGACTCGAGGGCAAAAAAACCTGATCGGGACATCCCTAGTTACAACTATGTATTACTGTCCAGGTATACAAAGCAAGAGCATCAAAGGCAGATATTTTTTGCTTTATTTACATAAATAGTGTGTCTTTTCTGGCATTTATATCTAAATTATATTTATGTTTGTTTTCTCATCACCCCCACTCGGACACCACAGACACACCTGAGAGTTCAGACTCAGGTTTGGCTGTCCCTCAGGAGTCCAGCAGACAGGAGCCTCTCCCTCCCACAGAGGAGCCACAGAGCCAAATCCTGTCCAGTCTGCGACTGGAAAATCAGCTACTGCGCAGCGAGGTGGCCTCCCTCAACCAGGAGATGGCTTCAGTCATCCAGAGAGCAAAAGACTTACAAGATGGTACGAGATGAGACAAAACGTCCACAATGATGGCCTACATTTCTGCACCTCTCTCTCTGTATTAATTGTCTGGTTTTCTACTCATGCAGAATTAAACCAGACTCGTCTACGTGCAGACAGGTGGAACTCAGAGCAGTCTCAGACTGATAGGATGTTACGGGAACTTCGGTCACAGGTTGATGACCTAACAGAAGCGCTCTCTGCCAAAGATGGTCAACTTGCAGTCCTGAAGATCAGACTGGATGAAGCTGATCAGCTGGTGAAGTCCCGCAGTGCTGCATTAGATGAGGCACAGAAGGAAAAGTCAAGGTACACTGCTGTGAGCACTTTATGTAGAGATCAAATTCAGCTTTTAATGAACAAGGTCAGACATGAATTTCCTTGTTTTTGGTTTTTAGAATTATGCTAGACCAAACAGAAGGGACCAGCATGCAGTCCCAAGCGCTTGAAATGATACAGGAGAGGCTGCGAGAGACTGAACTGGCCCTCAGGAGGGAACAGGACAGCTACAGGCAGATGCAGGTGCACATGATGCTATGCAACTTCCTTTATAAATGACTGTTAAGTCTAGACTGAACACATGGAAATGTAGACTTCTTAATTCTCTGTTCTTGTGTAGAGTGAATATGCTGGCCGCCTGTCCAAAGTTGAGTCTGAGAGGCAGACCCTCGCAGAGACGGTGACTGCTTCAGTGCGGCGAGCTGCAGAGGAGAAGCTCAGGGTCGACGACATCCAACAGCAACTGAAAAGTGCCAAAGCTGCAGCTGAGACTGCCAAACAGGAGTTACAAGACTACAAGCACAAAGCTACACGCATCCTACAAGTAAGACATGATGTCTTTTCCATACGTAGTGTCAGTATTTATATTAACAGTTCCAGACATTCATTGTAATTAAAAGCATTTTTTACATACAGATTCAGAATTACCTTGATTACCTTTTCCTGTTGAATGTTTTGTTTATGTGTCCCTTTGTGAGTCATTTTTTTGTTATTGGGCTTCTTTTAATAAGCCTAACCTGTTTTTGATAATGTTCTAAATCAGTGGTCACTAATAGGCTGACCGCCGACCTACAGCCGATTTATTACAGAGAATTACTACCTTGTGACGGAGTGTTTCTTTTTTTAACCCGTGCATCTTTTGTAGCATTTACTGTACTGATTTAATGGCCCAGGAAACTCTCAGATCAATTGCATGTGCTCTAATCGCCTCATGTGATGCTGCTCAGCCAAAGAAGAGCAAATCTGTTCAGTCCAACATGTATTGCGAGTCGGCGAGTGCGAAACACCGGAGACGTTTTAGAAACACATGGAGTGAGGAGGCGAATGAGAGATGATATTTCACATGTTTTTTTAATCAAGAATGTATTCTTACATGTACATTCTTCCCACGGGCAGTTTAACACCAGAATATCTCATATAACTCCAATGCTAGCTGGCAGGAAAAGCTAGAGCTCACGTTTCTCACTGAACAAGAGAAAGTAGGAAAGTGGTAGCTCTATGAGAGGGAATGAAAGAGAAGAGG
>JAPMOB010014210.1:0-11049 GCA_029875015.1 Lepomis gibbosus | reverse complement strand
GGTATAGTATCATGAGCCACAATTAAAGTATTGTGACACTCATGTCAGGCGGCAGGCGTTATTGTTGTTCTTGTCGAGTTGCCACGCGCCGATTGCTTTGGGCCGGGCTAGTCAAAGTCCAGGGCCGTTTTTTAGTCCCAGTCCGTCCCTGGTGAGCAGGCAATATAACAAGGCTCAGCAGCCCCTACGGACATAATATTAGCTAATGGCAGAGGCAAATAGATAGAAGTGGACGTTGAAGGAGGAAGCTAAGAAGAGAAAGACAGAGTGTCCTGACAAAAGACGAGAGCTTCATGGCTGCAAAACAGATGCCGAGCTGGCATTCTCTCTGTTGGACTAGTAAGAAAAATTGCTATATGTTGTGTTGTCTTATTTGTTTGATGTTTGGCTGTGTTCGCAAAGTTGCTAGTTTTTGGTCATAATCAAAACAAATGCATGCTCACAGCTGGTATTTTTTTCACAACAGCAGTACACAATGTTGCTTTAATCAAACTGAGAAGAGTATGCTTTGACTGTACATCAACTGTGTTTCTTCTATCCACATGTGTACTACAAATACAGGGTAACGCTATTTACAAATTACAATATATGAAAAGTAGTAAGCATTTGTACACTGCCTAATTAATTGCAATTTTGCAGTAAATTCCACATTACGTTCCAAGTATAAATCACTATATTAAATTATCTTAAGTGCACTAGACTTTGTAATTCCAGTCCATGACAGATGGATCTTAATAACTTTGGATGCATGATAGCTCCAGTCAATCATGCTGCTCCGTGCCATCTGTATATTATTCACAAATGAATTTTTCTTGTCACCTAAGTGATGAAGCCCAGCTGTACTCATTCTCAGCCACATTGATCAAAATGAGGTGCATAAGGTGTTTGATGGAATTAAGCGGTGCCTGCGTGTGACAATACTCATACATATATACAGTATTTATATCTATTTATCTCTATATGTGTATGCACATTTATACACACACACACACACACACACACACACACACACACACACACAATGCTTCTCTTACAAGTGAATCATTACACAAAGCCACAGCATAAAGTCTCAGATTCAAACGTTCTTTGCCTAAATTTGTGCTGACTGTGTGGTGCCATGAAAACCCAGTTTCAGAGGTTCCTGGCACCGCTGAGCCAAGAAAAAGTCCTTTGGTTAGACATACACCAATTAGCAGCAGGCATTACTGTCAGGGACCATCAGTGTCCATGCCCTTTGACTCGGTGGCTATGTAAACAACATTATTAGTTTATTAGAAACACCCCTGTATTCCTGGGGGTCGTAGGAACAGTTAATGGTGTATGTGACAGTTTGTTTCCCTTTCATAATAGGCTCTGAGCAGAGCAGATAATTACAACAGGCAGTCTCTTGGGCTGCACAGGGATGAATGTTTACCAGCCTGGCAAAAGTACAACATGAGTGTTGGAGCCTCAAAGTAAATGGGATATTTGTGACAAATCTGCCAGGCATAATTGCCAACATGCGAATGATACTCTAGCCGTACTCTTCATAATGTCTTTCTCTATGTCTTTTCATGTCTGCCCTCAACTACATCTGTCTGTTTCACTTTGGTTTTTTATCCCGCTATCTCTTCCGTGATTCACTTTACTCACTTAGCTTTGTTCCCTTAATGCCGCGTAGTACAGATGCTGTAATTATTTCTTACATCAAGAGTGTAGAGGCCTGTTGTACAGTCTTGTAAATAATCTGAAGGAAAAGGAATGCTTCCTATGGCTGTCCACATGCATTTGAGTCAAAAACAAATGCCCCACACAAGCCTGTTTGATCAGACCAGCCCACAGATAGATAGGTACGGCTGGTATGTGCTACTTTTGGTTGATGTAATATATTATACTGAACTTTCTTAAACTGTAGCTAAATAACCTGAAACAGGCCATGCCTTTTTTTCTGCTGAGTTTTAATGTGTTTTCATCAGCCTTGGCCCAGCAGTATGAAACATGATTTTTTTAATATGGGTCCAGATTTGAAAATGTTTTGGAAACCTTGACTTTATGAAGCACTCAGCTCCAAAACTTAGCAACAGAGACCAGTCAGGACGCTTTCCCCCGTGGACCAGTCTGCAACACAACTGAGCTGGTGGTGAGTGAGAATAACTTTCTTTTGTTGGAATATCTTGAGTGGTATTGTGAGAAACAAGACGTAGTTGTTTGGTCATTTTAAAGGCAATAATGAGATGGAGAATATGTGATGGTCACTTAGAGAAATCATGACATATTGTTGATAATATCAATTTCCAAAGCAAACTGCATACTCCTCTTGAAACAAATGGTATAGTACTAACAGCTTACCTGGTTATTTAATAAAATTAGAATACAGACAAAGAACAAACTTCTATCCCCAGAAATTCCATTCCAGGAAAATACATAGTGGACTGTTTCCTTTATGTAGCAAAGCAAACACATCTTTCCATACTGCATAAGTGCCTAAGTTTCCCCCCTGCTTCCAGTCTTTATGCTAATCTAAGCTAACTGGCTACTAAGCAGTAGCTTCACATTTACTGTACAGACATGAACAAGGTATCTTCTCATCATAAGCAAGAAAGCAAATAGGTATATTTCCCAAAATGTCAAACAGTTCCTTAAAAATATTACTGCTGGAAATTGAAATGTGTTCTTATTCAAAGTAGTTTTGCAGAATTGTATCAATGTTCTGTCTGGTTAGAGGGTTGCATTTTTCTCCCAATCATTGAAACTTTTTTATATTTAGTGGATGGTAGTTTTAGAGTTAGAAACAAGACACAAAGAAGGAGGTGGAGAAGGTGTAGACACGTAAAAGGTTTTGGTGTACATATCTCGACAGACAGAAGAAGATGGATTGTTGGAGAACACTCACTGGCTCCTTTGGAAAACAGGTCTCATTTGTTGATCGGGCTGCTGTGTGGCCGATGGCAGCGGCCAAATCCTCCCAAATACTATGAGGCGGTGAGAGGACCAAATCCAGTGAGCAATCAAAACACGGTGAAAAGGGGCTGAAATGGGAAAGGGAGAAACAACTCTGTGGACACAGCAAATTTACTCCTAATAGACTATGACAAGGACCCATTTTTAGTGCTGTGGTTGTGGTTTTGAGTGTGTGAGTGTGTAGACAGTCCAGGAAAAGAGATCATTGTCTTGTGATGAAAGATGGAGCCTGTGTGTGTGTGTGTGTGTGTGTGTGTGTGTGTGTGTGTGTGCATGTGCGAGATGGCCACCATCAACCTTGGTCACATGTTTGTCCGTGAATTCAAATTTTGATCCGAAGGTTTGCAGCAGCTCATTTCTTCCTCTGTCTTTTTCTGTCTTGATAAGAGGGGATTTCTCAAAGTGCTTCGTGGAGTTTTGTCTCAGCAGAGTTTCCGTTGTTAAACGGTCTGTTCAGAATCAGCCCTGCCTCGCAGCATTATACTCCTCCTGCCCATCTCCTCTTTTTCTTTAAACACCTTTTTTTTGTTCAGCAGAGTAATAAGGCATAAGATTTTTAATTAGGGCTTTTAAAAAGTCCACTCTCATTTGCAGAGCCTTTACACCCTCCCCCACAATCCCTCTTTTCTCCTACCCCCAGCCCTGCACCTCCCTTTGCCTGTTGAATGTGCTCATGCATGATGGTCTGAACTTGATAGATGTTCAGAGGGCATCGGCAAGAGAGCTGTTAGCATGTGTGCATGTATGCATGTGTGTGAATGATGGATTGAGTAAGTGTGCTCTCCCTGATTGTTTTTTTTTTTTTTTTAACATATTGTGTTTCTACACAATATATCAATCTAGCTCTCAGATCTTGCTTGCTTTCATCTCTAGCTCTCATTTTATACTCATCCACGGCAAGGAATGTGTTAGTTTTATGTGAAAGCAGCACATATGCCAACAGGCCTGTGATGTGGATGCCAAAGTATGACGACTCTAACTGTCAGACGTGAGCTCTCGATGGATTTGAACGAGTAATTGGTGGGAAGTAAATAGCTGCACGGAGAAAGAGTGTGCAAGGGAGACAGAGGGAGAAGAGGGAAGCAGAGTTTGAGTGTCTGAGCCTGTCGTTGCCTAATAAAAGCTTGCTCAGTTATCCTGGGAAAATTAAGGGATTGAAGAAGAAGAGACAGGGAAGGGAGGGGCTGAGTGTGGGGTGGGTAATTTAGGCAGAGGGATTTTTAATGAGGGGAGATCTCTGCAGGTAACTTCCTCTCCTCCCTCCTCCCCATTCTCCCCCATCTTCCCCCAGTGTGTGTATGTGGGGAGGGGGGGCCATCTGGTTGGACTAAACAGCAGATTAGCACATTAGCACTGGAAGACGGGCAGTCAGGCACCATGGGAAAGACCCAAGCTAACATATGACATTGGCGCACATGGTGTACAAGTCATTAAAGGCAGACATAAAAGTTGCACTAAATTAAAGGCAAACTCCATCCGCCTTCATTAACAGATGGTAAAAGCTTGACTCATGATTGCAGCTTTAATACTTGGTGCACCAGCATCTTAACGCAGCACACATCTAAAAAGGTTGCCTTTGTTCTGGAGTAGCTTGAGCTTCGCCTGCTCTGATGAAAACCCATCCTTTAATTGGGCAGATGTTGCAGTGATACAAAGCAAAACCCTAAAGAAGAAGAACCGCTACCTGGTCACGCAGGTGATTCTGGTTTGATCTGGCAAAGGTTGGCGATATCTACCAGTTAGACCTACACCGCCATCCCACAGCAAACAATCAATTGTTTGTGGATTTGGTTTGCGGGGTGCATTTAAACATTATATTTGAAAAACTCAACAAAAAAAATGTTTTAGCTACTCCAGATTCACAGACTTCAATGTCCACAGTTTTTTATTTTATTTCGAGAACTACATTCCACCTAAGTATGACATGCAATTGTGTTGGAACTGGTGAACCGGCCCTTTAATCTGTTTCATCTTCTGAATGTAAACACTGGACAGTTCAGCATCTTTAAAAATGGTCGTGAACTGAATTTTGGCCATGGATGTTAATAGTGGGGTTCAGAATAGTCTACAATGCACTGAATTTTCACTGTAAAAATTAAGTAGCAGCTGGCTCAAACCCTTTCTAACGACCTCAAACCGGTAAAAACAGTCCACGAGTGAACATCCTCCACTAAAGAGGCACTGACATTGAGTAGCTCTGCTAGTTGCGTGTCTATTATGTGGTATCATTTGTTTATTTGTTAAGTTCTTTAAGAAGTCCTAAACTTGACTTTAAAAAGTAAGCAGCAGCCCTGTCTTCACCCACATCCTTCTTTTTTTCTCCCCTCTACTAACTTTCTTCCTGTGACATAATTAGCCCACATAATGAACGGCTAAGGAGCACACAGTACAGAGTTGGTTAAACTAAATGTATTCGAGACTTTCTCTTTTTCCATCTCCCTTCTCTGTTTTAAGAGGGTGAATGTTTGAAGCTTGTCACAGGTATCCAGGCTAGATTTTTTTTATGATTCCTGGGAACCGAGCTTTGAGAAACTACAAAGGTGCCAGGTATGACTGGGAGGGGTGCTGCGTACACATTCATGTGTGTGTTGCAATAAAGTGCATCCCGTTGTGAGGTGTGGAGTTAGGAAGTGCTAAAACAGCCACATCTGAGATTGCAGCTGTGTGAACACATCATCATCTGGGCTCCTATAGTGGATCGGAGGAACTAGTCCCGCCCTTCAAATACCTGCTACTTCGGACTCCATGTTTGTACATGTCAGATAAAGCTGCTCTTATAAAAATGTTGATCTTAGCAGTGGGTCAAATGTAATGTGAAAGGGGTGACCCCATAGAGAATTGTCACCCGTCTCTGCAGTTCCCGGAGCACATTAGCGTCTTTCAGCTCATTGTTTTGGTTTTAGGGCAGCTTTCACTCTCACCACTCTCATCAACGCTGTTTCCAGACACAGCAGGCACGTTTGCCATATCAACTTTATAAGGTGATAATATGTCAGAGTTTGTTGTGTTTACAACTTGTTGCCAGTGGCCAAACAATTTATTGCAGGTTTAACTCTTTATGGGAAGATATGTTTGCATCAAACTAAGTGGAATCAATTTGTATGAAAACATAATTTTAATTTACCTTGACCTGTGGATTCATCAGATATGGATTTAACCTTAAGTGCAATTCAACCAAGACTGCACCATAATTGGTAACTATGGGCACTACTGGCTGCAATTCTCGCAAAGAGGAGAACAAAATTAATATAGTGTTTCTTTAACACAGTTGCCAACGTATCATGCTAACATCTCACATGCTACACAGCTGTACGAAGGTGAAGCAATCCTAACGCAGAAACACACACACTGCTCTTACACTCACAAATATAGACCTGTCTTTGTGAAATCAGAGTACACAAGCATAGTTGTACACCAGTTTAACGACCTAATTTTGCCTGGCCAACGAGGTGTGCTATTAACAACATAACACATGCTTATTGAATACGCACTCACTCACACACACACACACACACACACTCACACAAGTGCATGCTGTCTCGACACACAAAATATTACCCAGTTAACACAAAAACAGTCAAACTCAGCTACACTTTAACACCCACAAACAAACTGATTTTGCCTGGCCATTTTAACACACACTAATGAAAGGGAACAGACTTTATTAGCTCTCTGTAACGGCCAACACCCCACATACCTAATCACATTCACACGGAAACACAGGCGCTTTTCCCTAAGCAAGTCAAAACAAAGATATCATAGACTTATAGGCTGAGATTTGAAGCTGCAAGCAGCGTGAATAATCGCCTATAATTCCATTTCCTGTTGGTTGAGGTGAAGGAACTCAGTGCCATCCAAGCATCCATCTGGTTTCCCTTTGAATCCCAGGACACCTCACTGTTCCACCAACAGCAGCAGTAGCAGCGTTACCATTACAGCCCACTAATGTTCCAAAATGATGTATGAGCAACTTTTTTTAGACCATGGAAATCAATTTAAAAGCAAAGCAAAAGGAAAAAGAAACATCCTGCAGCCTTAATCCCTGGGCTGGCAAACAAGAGTGCGCTGTTTGCAGTTTATTGATGACAATAAGATTCCTCCAGCTTTAATGCATTTAATAATAAGTGGATTTGACTAATCTCCCTTTCTTCTATTTAAATTTTATTGCTACATTTTGCTTAGCAGTGCTCATGTCTCTTTATGATGAAACTGCACAGTTTCCCTTCAGGAATTGTTTTAGTTCCATCCAATCATGTTTTAGCTTATCTCATCCTCCGGCAGAGTCAGAGGTGCTCGTAGCCAGCTGTCAGCTGGGACAGCAGAGGGCCTGGAGGCAGGGAGGGAGGGAGGCAAAAAAGTACTGATCGAATTCAAGCCCTCACAGAACAGAGGTCATTTGAACAGATGACTCAAATGACCAAAATACTTATGTGCGGATGATGCAGAAAAAACAAATAAATGCACAAATATAAAAGCACCAATGTTTGGTTAATTTACAGGTTAAAAGCTCATCAGAATGTAATAGTTTTTATAACCTGGCATGTCATTAAGCATATTGCCAGAAATGTAGTAAATGTTGTCTTTCTTTTGATTATCATGTTAATTAAGTTATACAGTCTTATTTAAATTAACTTAATGTTTCAATAATTCTGTGGCTTGGAGGAAGTTATTCACAGTTTCATCTATTTCAGAACTGATTCCTGTAACTTTAAGTTTATCTGTTAGCTCACACCTTAACGAAAACAAAGGAGAGAGATCACAAAACTTTAACCCTATTTGCATTGGCTTCCAATTGACCTAAGAATTGATTTTACACATTACTTTTAAACTTTCCATGGTCTGACTTACTGGCACCTGCAACAACACTTTCCTAGCAATTCCCTGGTCCAAACTTAAAAGTAAAGGATATGCATTTGCTCTGCAGGTCCCCAAACTCTGGAACAGTCCTCCTGTTGAAATTAGTTTTTCTCCCTCAGTGACATCCTTATCTTTACTAAAAACTCATTCTTATAAAAATGCATTCATGCATTAAGCACTCTGTGCTCTGACTTTGTTAACTCTTTTGAATGTTTTGTTCCAACCTCTTCTTTTTTAGAGTTTTTAAATAGCTGCATTTTTTAAATTTGTCTCTAGCTCTACTGTGCCTCCATGTTTTATTGTTGCTAAATGCCCTCCTCGTACAAGCAGTTTAAAAAAAGCCATAATGCAGAAAAAGAGAAGAAGAACGGAATCGGTTTTCGCTTTACAATGCTTTGAAAGACAGTCTGGGTAATTTTCTGCACATTATTCACACCCTTTAAACAAAGACCCCTCACTCATGACACATCACAGTTTTGGAAAACAAATTATGAGCCAAGCTTTTTATGGACACGATACGATAAAACAAAGTGTGTGTATGTGTGTTTGGAGCACATGCGGGGGGGGTGATTGTAAGCATGGGAATGGACTTAACATTGCTAAGTGGTCACGGCATCACGGCGGGTAGAACTGGCAGCGCCTTTACTGTCCAAATTAAAACAGCAGAAATCACCACAACAATTGAGAACAGATTTTCACCAAGGTGCCTTAATGACATTGTCAACCCTAAAAACACACACAAACACATGCTCACACATACTCACACACAAAAACACGTAGCAAAATGCAACACATATTCACAAACGCTAATGATCTACTAGCTTAAAGCTTCAGGGCTATATCATCAATGAACAGGTTGTAATTCATAACATACTAACTCTGAAGTGTGTGCGTGTGTGTGTGTGTGTACATATGTATATATGTGCGTGTGTGTCTAGTAGGCATCAGAAAACACACACCCGCTGTTCCAGTCTGTTTCCTCCCCATAAAAAGCAACACTTAGCACTTCATTCTCAAGCAGTTCTGACAACATTATACAGGTTAGTTTAAGAGAAGAGAGGAAAAAAAAAACAAAGCCAGTGAAAGTGAACAGGGAGGAAGAATGAGGGAGGAGAAGAAAAAATAAAACGGAAGCCTGGTCACTCAGCTGGGGATATTCAGAGAATTGTTTTTAACGAGTTAAATAAATTCTCCCACAAATGAGGTGAGGGAAAGAGAGAGGTGGAGAGAGCTGGGGAGTGAGAGAGAAAGAGGGAGGTGAAATTGAAGTGGGTGTTTGGCGTGGTGTTGAGAATATTTTACAAGCTGCATTAATGGCTGTTCTTAAAACACCGCTATTAAGAAACGGCCATGATGTTGTATATCATGGGCGATTATGTTCACACACACGGGCTTACACAGCTAAACACTCTCATTACGCACTCACACAGTCGTGCGCAAGCCAAAGCAATTAAATGTGTGCTGGTCCAACACCTTTTGTGTAAATAGCAGCTTCCTCCTGCCCAAACAAACTGCACCTCTTCTTCTTCCAGCACACACAACGTTGCCATTCACACTGTCCTGCTGCAGCTGATTGTGGAACCATTTCTGGTTTAGAAAATATTGTGTTCACATGGAGCAACTGGTGACACGAGCCAACCCCCGCTGTGTCGGTCCTGTTGTGGCTGTGTGTCGGCCCACGTGGCTGTGTCCTGGTACCAAAAGACCAACTGTGAGCTAGTTGTGGCCCTTACAGTATATGGTTGCCAGAATCGGCTAGGTTTTGGGACTGTGGACTTCCAATTTGGCCTGGAAATTTACTGTAGCTCCGGTTAGCAGCACTCAAACTAGCTTTGGTTCAGGGTGCTTTTGCCCTTTAATGACAGATTTAGGCCATCACATAACTGCTGTAATAACCAGAGTTCCAGAGTTGTGAAATCCCACCTGTGAGTGTTCAGATGTGCAGTGTTTTAGTGTCTAATAAGCCTTTAAATGCATGTATATGGTACTCAAACTGGACTTCCTGGATTTTTTTCAGGGCAGTTTTTGGTCTGAATTGCTGCTTACACGTGGAGATGGATACTACGGCATGGTGGCTTAGAGGTTAGTGCTCACTCGCTGTGATGTGACAGTGTGGAGTTTGCGTGGGTTTCCTCTGGGTGCTTTAGTTTCCCCCAGGTTAAATTCTTCAGTGAATGCAGTGAATGAATTTCAAATACATTGTATGACTGTTTATGTGACAAGTGATTTAATTTGATTTGACAAACTGGTTCCAACTCTGTACTTCACAGACAGTCTTGACAGGAGTGAGGATCGTCTCATCGAACTCTCAGAATCAAAGCAAGTAATGTATTTCCCAAATTTATTTTCCAAATTATTGAACCGATCCTTTAAATAATCATCCATTTATCAGCTGGTAAAGATTATATTTGCTCACGTGTATGTTGGAGAATACGCAAAGCTGATCTCCCCTGCTGAATCCCTGCTCTCAGTGGTAGGTCGTTACATTTTTTAAATCACAGCTGTCAATTGTGTAGCCACAATTGACCAAATAAATAATTATGTATGTGTTTTACGTCTTACTGGATTGTTTCATTTGACTACTTCATCCTACATCCAAATTAAATAGGGCTTATATAGTAAATTTACTAGGCTACACTGTATAGATAGATAATATACTTTATTGTCCCCACAGGAAAATTTGTTTTGGACTCTGTCCGTTCTGCAGCTTATAGCAAAAAGGAAAAAAATTCTGTACCCACAGAATACTGGCCATAGCAGAATCTGCAACACCCATGCATTATTTCTTCCTGCAGCTACTTCTCAAAAAGCTTTATTTAACCAGCAGAAGGATCAGTGGAAAGGATCTGATTGTATTTCTAAGTTATAGTCCATGAATCATGCGTATATGAGAACAGAAGGGTTGGAAATACTAAGACATCAGACGGTATGGAGCTGAATATTTTCTTTGTTATTCTAGGCGCCAGGGCTTGCTCCTGAAGGAAGTGGCGGGCATTGTGGTCAGTAGCTGAGTACAGTATGGAATTGACCCAGTGTGTGTGTGTGTGTGTGTGTGTGTGTGTGTGTGTGTGTCCTGAGTGGTGATCGGAGGTGTGGCCATCAGTCTGTCAGACTTCTTTCTCTCTGTCTTCTCGGTCCTCCTCTCCTTCCTTCACTAACTGCAGCGCTGCAGTCTGAAAAAGTCCAATTAAAGTAATAAACCACACATCCCATCCAGACCCAAAACACACACACACACACACACACACACAC
>JAPMOB010014169.1:0-18772 GCA_029875015.1 Lepomis gibbosus | reverse complement strand
GGGGGTATAGCTCAGTGGTAGAGCATTTGACTGCAGATCAAGAGGTCCCCGGTTCAAATCCGGGTGCCCCCTCTTTTTCATAATCACTTGAACATTTGATGTTGTATTTATAAATAACGTTACGACCAGGTTGGTTGCGACTTGCGACAGATGGGAAGCCAACAGTTACACGGTGAGGTTACTTATCGGCAAACGCCTACGCACAAGCCCTAACGTTAACGTTAACTTACCTCTGCAACGGTGAAAGCCATAACGTTACATTTCTGAGCAATACAATGACGCTATCTGAATGAGGCCTCAATTAATACGCCACTTATGTTTCACTCACTCTCATTTTGCCAATTATTTCAACGGTTGTTTTACTATCCTTTATAACTTTTTATTGCTAGCATCAGTTGGACTATTCCAACCCCCTTTAGAGTAGTATGTTCCACCTTCTGTAACGTTAACTTAACGTTAACTGGTTGTTCAAAAGTGTTTTCATTCATCATAAAAGGCGTTAATAAATATATTTTAAGTCACGCTTTAGTGTGCACCCACCGAACTGTAAGTCATAACGTTATATGTTGACATACTCACTTGTTTGTTCGTCATTTGCTAAAATAATCGGACTCTTTGTAGTGTGTGCTAACGTAAGTCAGCTCTGGTAATGCTAAGAATGGATAATGAAGACCAACTGACAGGATAGCGTCTAACCTGTGCTTGTGTTTATCATCTTTCAACCCTTAATTTCTCGTCATTAGTCGTATGTAAAGCCCGTTATAACATTTATTGTGCGAGGTTAATCAGTACTTAACTTAGTTAGAAGCAACATGCCTTCATAAATTTCTGTTTTAAACAAAATCTGCGGGATTAGCTGGGAGTTTCTAGCTAGGTTAGCTTGAAATTACATTATTTGGGATCAATCTGTCACTAGGTTTAAGTGTGTGGGTTGTTGACTTTCCTGTAGTGTCATGGCTCCATCGTGTGGCTGTGCTATGAATTGTTTGTGTGCCATCAATCCATAACAATGACTGGTTCTGTTTTTCTTTCCAAGTAAGGTTCAAATCAAGGGGAAATGGACTTGGTTGAAGATAACGTTATTTGGAGATGTTTCACTTCTCTTCCAAGAGGCTTCTTCAGTTCTCAGAAACTGGCAGGGAGTCCCAGGTATTTAACCTCTGTGGGCTTGTTATCATTAAGGTGATGTATTGGTGTTAATTTTTTGTGGCTGTTGCAATGATCATTAGGGTCATAATGATCATTATGGTTGTCAAAGTTACCAAAGTCACATGACGCGATGGCCTCACTTTGATAACTATGACCTGGATGACTGAGAATCTTCACAGAAATGATTTTCTTTCTCCGTTTTATTTTCATGTCATTTGTAAACCACATACACGCACAAAGGTGGTTGCTGGTATACAAGACACTTGTTCAATGTTAAAGATTTGCCTAACTGTAGCTTACCAACTACTCCATTTCCACACATCATATTAAAGGTGCTCCAAATGGACATAAACAATATCTTCTTGCTAACAAGGATCTCTGTCCCTCCAAAATAAATATGTATTATAAAATGACTTGTTTTAGTTAGAAATAAGAAAAACAAATAACGTTATCTCAAAATAAGGATATTATAATGCATATACCATTCAGGGTTAGGATAACATGCAATAATTTTAATTGTCTTTATCTCACTTGCGCCTGGACATTTAGTCTAAATATTAATTAGACGCCGCAATGTCTCCAGTGTGGAGAACATGTGAGCAAAAACTGTGTAGATTGGTTAATTAATCACTTTCCTACAAGTTTTAATGAAAAGATACATTTAGAGCTCTCTAAATGATCAAAATTACTTATCGGTATATAAATAAAAGAGTTTGGTACCTGATGGCTCTCACTTGACAGTGACCATTGTCCTTTCCACTCAGTCATTTTTCTCAGTGATCAAAACGTCTGGTCTAAATATAGGCCGATATGGTCTGTACCATTTGTTTTTCCCAAGCAAGAGATTAATATCAACACTCACCACCAGTTTTTATTAGAAGACATTTAAACAGAAAGGTTCAAAGAAAATTCTCATAACTTGATGTCTCTACAATTCATCCAAACTAAATTTCTCCAGAGAATTTCAAGATGATCGTTATAATCCCTATCTGCTCTATAGCTAAATATTTGTTATAGTGAAGTCCGCAGAGATGTAACATTTTATGAACCAATCATTGTCGCATGGAAGTTTCATGAAACAAACAAAAAACTCCATAAACTGAATGAAAACAAAAACACATAGTTGAGTTGAGCTGTACATTGGTTTGCAGTATGAAGGCTAGTTTAATTCATTCCCTGACACCCCCTTGCATTGATGGGTTTTGTACAGTTACACATTTGCATCTGATCATATCTGTACATTCGGCTTCCTCTCAGACCCTCCAATCCTTGGATAATATGGCAAATCCCCTGTGTGATGGCAAAGAGCAAAAGACACAGTGAAAGCTGGCAAGAACTACAGGAGCAGCTAGAGTATACACTGTCCAGCCGCCAGGGTTGGAGTAGGGACCTCCTGTGTCAATGGTCGGCCTGAGCGTCCATATTCATTTGCTTGTAATACCTTTGCTGTCCTCAAGATGGTGTCCTTTCTTCTTCTGAATGAGTCCTGCAAGTCCAGGACCCTTAGCAGCACTGCTCAGCTTCAATGAAACCTTCCTTTTCATGGCCCCCAAGCTCCACTTCAGCATAACTGGAGTGGCAGCCCTGGTTGCGGAACTTCATGGAGGGCCAGTAGTTATTGGTGCGCCGCTACGAACAACAGACAGTAGTTGCTAAAGGCCAGGCAGCACACAAACATGAGTGTGCATGTGGGATATCTTTAAACAGAAAAATAAACAGTTGACGCTGCACAATGTGAATTTGTTTTTCTCACCTGCATGAGGTAGAACGGTGGAGCAACTGTGGGGTGTGTGTTGATGTAGTAGACAGCCAGTAAGGTTAGAGCTACAAGCAGAACTAGTGCAGCCACTACACCTGCTATGATGGCTGTGTTCTCTGATATCCCCTTATGGTTTGGAGGACTCATCTCTATATATGAAAGGAAGGAAAACAGAGATTGTTGTTGTTTTTAAAGCAATACTACATATAGAAGTGGCTGGCTAAAAAGAGGTGACTTTAACCTTAGGCCATCAGGTATACAGTTTCAGAAAAAAAAAGTGAACCCTTTGGAATTACTTTGAGTTTGATCAATTGCTCTAACCTAACACACAGCATAGTTCATCCAAGACAAAAACAGAAGTGGACAAACATAAAAGAAAAATAGTTAATTGTATGCATAGTAAAACTATGAAAACAGCACATAAGGAGCACAGTCAGTCAACAAATAAATTGACCGTGCCTAAAATAGCTGTCAGCCATCAGTTAGATGGTTAAAAGGCAGGAAATGAGCAATCAGATAATCAGACAGGTTGGAAACAGTGGAGCCAAATCATCTAAAATGCTTTATTTGAGTTAAAACTGAAAGTGAAATGTTGATAACTTTCCCTCATTGCACAGGAAAACTGTGTGTGCTACTACACTAACTACTACAAGTATGAAAATTGAACCAGGCGGTAGGTCTGTAAGCTGTGATTGATGTCTACTACTTACAGTTTGGATAATAAGTATACTGTTTATGTTTGTTAACTCTTCAGAGAACTTTGGCTGACCTGGAATTATGTTTAAAACCTGACTTTTTGTCAGCCTACTTGTGTTTCTTTCCCCATCTGACTTCTTTTTAGCGATGTCCCCAGATTTCAGCAATTCACATGATAGGTACAAAGTTATTATTACTGAAAGGAATGATGCCTAAAACTAAGAAAAGAATACCCAAGTTGGCTGGAATTATTATTTACTGTAAGCGCTGAAAGCTGATCACATATACACCACAAAGCTTTGAAATATGTTTAAGTATACTTCATTTTGAAATTAAACAGCTGTTAACACATGAGACATTTTATGTTTGGGTATTGTAGTATTTTATAATTTATCTTGCCTCTTCAACTATATCACACAGCTGTCTTGATGTGATTGGGCTTCCATAAACTTGTTATCCTTGTCCTTGAAAAATCATATTATTTGTTTGGTCACATGTTAGTTTTTAAGTTCTTAATTAGTTTTTTAATCTTATATTTTAATGTCAGACATTGAATGCCTGTCTCTGTATTGGGCTTTATGGACTGTGTAAACACCAGAGACAATGAAAGAATCTGTCCCTGACAAAGCCTTAATATGTTGTACTATTATAACAATAGTAGAATATTGTCAAACCAAACCAAGCTTTCCTCAGACATTGTGCCACCTGGATATTTGAGATGGACTTCACTGACATACCTCACTATCTGTTTCCCTCCAGATTCCTGCTTCAGAGAAATGTACCTCTAGTGACAGGCTGGTCTTCAAGTACTGCTGAAGAAGGCGTTGGACCTGGGGAAGAGTGGTTGAAGGAGCTCATAGATCCCTCAGGTAGTACCGGGTTGTAGTCCTCACATGTGCCTTTTGCCTAAGTGAATTCCCACAGGAGTGATTCAAGAAAGAAATAATGAAACAGCTGCTAATTTCTCTGTGGTATACATGGGAAAAATATCTCACCTCTTCAGGGCAGTTATAATCTAACCACTCTTGTCTGTGCCGGTCGATACCGTCAGAACATCTGAAACTCAGAAAGAACAAAATTAGAAGAGCGAGCCTCTCTACGGCCGTCCTTACAAGATAAATCTTTCAGAATTTCATCCTACCGTTGAAGTGTGTTGCACCAACCACAGCCAGTTGTCAAGTTGGATGTTAGGCAAGTTTCACAGGTTGTGTGTTGAAGACAAGCTGGAGCAATCAGATACACAGTGTTTAGGAGTTAGAGAGATTAAAAATGAGGCAAGGCTGTCCTTTAGAGGTCGGTTTGTAAGGATACTTACTGGGCAGCGGTGTGAACTCAAAAGCAGAGCCGCTAACAATCTTTGCGGTGTCGATCTCAACACGATGATACTCGTAGATAGTACTGTGCTTAGCATCTTCAACACAAATATACATGTTAGTATGTTTGCAACTCTGCTGTTGTGGAATATGAAGCACTAATGGATTTAAAAATAAAAATAAGAGACATTTGAAGCTTTTATAAATTATTATAACAATATAAAGATCCAATCAAAGCCTAAAATGACATTGTAGCCCATGTCTGAGAAACTGACAATGATCATTTACACAAATTAAGTTGTATTTTATGCTTCAGATGAGAAATAGTGAGATTCTACTGTTATTAAGTGCTGTGTTAATAGTGATAGTTTAAAATAAACATCCTTAGGTTTGAGTTCAACACTCTGGGCTGTGTTGCAGTTTGATATATTGCATAAACAACCCCACAACATCATTAGATTGGATTCTAAAAGAAAAAATATGAACATACTTTATATTGCCATAATAAGAAACCTAATCAGGAAACTAGCGTCCACAGTGGCAACAATATATATTCTTCCAGAGGAAATTATGTTCAGTTCAAGGTCAGAAATAATTACAGATAAAAAGAGAAAGTAAATGAATAGAGGTGTGTATAAAACAAAAGCATATACAGGAGTGAAGTGACAGGGGTGTGATTAGTAAGTAGTCTAGTACATGTAAATAGCGTACACCAGACTATTACATAATTAGAAGTAATGATACTTAAAATATACTATCAAATACAAAATATAGTATAAGCTGAAATATAGTAATATAGTATAATATATAATACAAAGTGAGTTTTGTGGAAAAAAAAAAAAAATTGGACAACTGACCTGAGGGCTGTGAGGAGGGGAGGAATGCCATGAAAGCATCAGACAGTCCCACTTTCACTGGATGCTGGCTGGAACTGATTTTCACCACAGGTACAGGGATCTGAAAAATAACATGGCCAAACATGAAATAAGATCATCTCCCCTTGCAAATAAAAAGTACACTAATAAACTGTAGAACTGTATAAATAAGTATAGATGGTCAAGATAACGGTTTAATTGAAATCCAAAACGTACATCTTTGTAGTTGAAAACAATGGTTCCATTTCTGTGGAGGGCAGCCTGGAAAGTAAAAGGTCCTTCATCCTCTCGGTCTTTTAGCCGCACTTTGTCCCACTGCACCACAAATAGATTACCTGAGCAGAGCAGGACACAGAGGCGGGTCAAAGCAAACCAGGAGCTCCTAAATAGGACTGGCTTCACTGAGGATTCCCCACTTACCGTTGTCCGAGTACCTCACTGTTGAGTTTTGGGAGAAGCTGGGGTCAAAGTTGGCCATGAGGGGAGCGACGTACTGTGTGGCAGTCAGCATTCGATGAGTAATCTCCCCCATGAAGATGAACCCTGGTAGGCAGGGGGATGAAACACAGGTACAGATGTTAAAATTGCTTTATGGATGATTGCGGAGCATGTTGCATGTTTGTACCTATTTACTACAAACTGTCTATTACAGCTTTTTATGAATGCGTGCTGTACAGAGATTCATATTATTTTACGTATTTGAACCTCAATACTTTCTTGTTTCCCACCAAAATATGTCAGCAGCACCGAGTATTGAAATCTGGCATAGAATATTTGGTCAGATTTGCAATCTTGTTTACTTTTTGATCAGATAGTCCTTAATTTAAAATGACATTTTGGCCTATTTTAGGTTCTTTTGTCAAATCAGAAAAGACTCTCAAAAAACTCTCTCTCTCGTTTTCTTTGGGTTAAAAATTTAGGACACGCACGGTTTTTCTCAAGCAATTAAAATCATTTTTAAAAATGAAGGCATTTACAATTAACCAGATTTATGATAGCCTGGTATGCCTGGATATTTCCCCAGGGTAGGACGAATTCTCCTTCAGCACCCTGGTAGACGGTTGTTCTCCTGATTGGAACAGCAAAGTAGAAACTCACCACCAGTTGCTACGATAATTTGTCTCAAGTGGTGTCCATAAAAAGGGAAATCAAAAGAAAGCGCCACCCTCTGTGGAAAAGACAAAATATCAGACATGGCTGGGTGTTAAATCAGACAGTTATGTGTGTATGCGTGTGTGTAATTGTGTGCTCATCTCACCGCTGCCTGTCGGTGTGTATTGGACAGTATGCCGTGGATTTGGACTTGGCTCTTGTGCAGCGTGTTCAGATCCACCCACAAGTCTTGAGTTCGCCTGTCTGTTGGACCAAAACTCTGCCATCTGTAGTACCTCTGGGAGTCCTCCTGAGAGAAAGAGGGCACTCATTAGGGAAGGGAAGTTTTCATAAAACAGTATTCATGGTGAGGTGGTTCAAAGTAGATTTAACAGTCATTTAATTGCATTATTGATTATTGTGAAAAAGTCACATCACTTTTTCACAGTTCATATAATTTTGCCATACAATTCTTGATTGTAGGTACCACTCAATTTTTCATATTAACAACAGCCAAGAGTTGAGAAGTTAGTCAGCTCAGAATTAATGGTAACTTGCTACAAGCGAATTCTCAAAATATTTGCCGGCTTTTTTGATGTGAGGATTTGATAGTCTTTGTCATATATGACAGTAAACTGTTTTTTGACTGTTGGTTGAATAAAACAAGTGGTTTAGAACATCACCTCAGGCTGTGGGAAATAATAATAATCTGCAGATTAATCATCAGGGTATAAAGGGGTAGGAGAAAATATGTTTTACTTCTTCCTACTCCTTTTTGCTCATGTAAATAGAGGTTGTTGGGTTTTCAAATATAGGCCGCAATGATTATTATTTTTTTTTTATTTACATGTTCAAAATAAAGATATCAAATCAAATAATTAATCTTTGTGAGGACCTCCCAAAGTATGAACAACGTTTTACCCTTTTTCCCACACAAACCTCTACATTTTTTCTGAAATCCATTGATTTACATAGTAATACTATGACCAAAAACATTTAATTAATTTATTTGTTTAGTTTAGTTTAGTTTTTTTTTACACACATTTTGCCATGAGAGTGGTCCCTAAGCTGGGGGTTAGCACCCTACGAGGAGTGGCAAGATGAATATAAGGAGTCATAAAGTAAAATAAATTTGCTTCACAAAATCATGTAGTTTTCTTTTTTTCTTGTGAAAAATCTGACACATCATGACAGTCTGAGTATAGGAAAAACCATGCTTTGATTAACCAGCTCACAGATCAAAGACATACAACCAAACAAAAGTTATTATAAAAAGAGATTGGTTTGTGTTAAGGGGTTAGTTGGGAACCACCACATCAGACATCTGGGATTTATCTGCTCTATTTCTGGCCATACAGTTCCACTTGGGGGAGCTGTTTACACATGACACACAGTGCTTTGACAACGAGGGCATGCGTCTTTGTACGGATCTTTGAGTCTTGATGGTATTATTAATGTATGCCAGAGTTCAAGGTGACAGAGAGCAATGGTTCTGGGGTTTAGTATGGGCTCAAAAAGTGGAGCAGTTAAATGCAGCGCTCTCCCTGCCTCTCCGGCTGCTCCATATACAGCAAGTGACCCACTTTTTTCTTGCATCTTCACTGCCTGACACCAGCCTATGCTTTTAGAGGGAGGCGTGGGATTTCTAGAGGAGGAGAAAGGAACAATCATGTACTTTTCCCTCACAGCTGACTGATTTATTGAAGAGATTCCCATTGGACAGGAGGTGGATGGTCCTGAAAATTGGGATCAGACCTCCCCCAAAAAAGGCAACAGCAGCAGTACAACAGGGCTACTTGTGATCTTGTCCAAGTGAGTCATTCACGAGCGTGCGCATACTCAAACACAGCCACGCTTAAACAAACGCTGTAAGTTGGCAGGACGAGGCTGTCGTCTGTTTTCAATTTGAATGGTAGGGAGAGGGAAAAAACGTACTACACAATTTATTTGGGTTGAATTTTACTGAGACTGATTTAAGTGAAAGAAGAGTCTGGGACATAAGACACAAATAAAACCTCATACACACTCAAACTAACACACACACACACAGATGTAAAAGGTAATGAATGGAAAATGGCACAGGACAAGTCAACCTGATAAATAAATAAAAACTAATAACAATGACCTTCAAAGCTTTTGTAGCTTGGCGTGAGTGTAAGGATTACCTCGATTGACTTTTCAGCACAGTATTAGGTTAAAGCTTTAACAATGCCCTGTTTTTTAACGTTACACCTAATAATAACCCAATGTTTCACTAAATTTATTCAGCCGGACATTGTGTTCACGTTTGTGACGATTTCTTGTTGAGAGGGGGAACAGTTTGTTTTGGTTTTTCTTAAGATAATCAGGAGCGAGCAGCGTATCCGTCATGCTGACAACATTTTCAGTCAAAGCAAAAGCTACAGCAGTAGCATAATGTTTGTTAATCAACTTACAACAATCTGTAGAGCTACGTCAATCTCGTTCATGCTGATCATCTTTTTTGTGGAAATTTTTTGTTGCTTTTTCCTCTGGATGAGGATGGGTCGCTATGTAGGATGATGACATCTCCATTTTTCTGGATGGCACTATATCAGCGTTCAGGCTAGCCCTGTTTGGGATCGTCTCTGTCTCGCATCTCCACTGCATGCGAGACAGTTCCGGATGGTTACATAGAAAAACTCAGGGAAGCGGTTGCGCTCTTTAAAATAGCTGGGGCGGTTAACCAAATGTTTATTTGCCAGACCAACCAGTTAGTGTTTTCTCTTGTAAAATACTAACCAACTGCTCCACATCCATTAAAGAGCTGTGCGCAGCTATTTCCCTGAGCTTTTTTAGGAACCATGAAAAGGACTTCCCCTAAGTGGATAAGACAGTTCGAACAGGCGGTTCATTTAGGCCAATGTTTAGGCTAATGTTAGCGTCTCCAGTAGAGTCGAAGATGTTTAGACTCTAGCAAATGCAGCCAAACTTTTTTTCCCAAGCATTATGTTTGCCCAAAACTTCTTGTAGGGGTTGGATACTGTTTGAAAACATATAAACGTATGCGTTGATGTCCAAGTAAGATTTTTCCATAGTAAGCATTCATAAGCAAAACATTTTAAAAACATTTTTAATTTTTCTTAAAGAACTAGGGTTAAATCCCTACCAGTTACCATCTATCATGAAATACAAGAACATGCTGCTGCTTTTTTCCCATGTCTTCTACATGAAGCAGCCAAATGCTAACTTTTTTAATACCAGATTTGGCTTCAGTCTGAGCCATGAGATCATGTATGTAGTCTTCAGGAGTATATTTACAATTTTTGCAGGGTTTTATCAAGCTGGAGATGGAGTTTCGACTGAGTCACTGAGCCAATGTTAATTAACTAGCTAACAGCTGATAAACTCTGTCAGTTCTGATTTCCCCCAGCAAAATCTACAGTTGTCAGCTAAAAATAAGAAGCTGCTTGTGTCTACCTTTGTCTGAAATCAAATGGTGGTAATCGTGCCACAGTCATTATGGTAAACTGCTAATGTGCCGTCCTAGAAGGGAAAGCTTAAAAGGTGTAGTGACAGCACAGTAAGGGAGGCGGGACTTAGCGAAGGGTCAGTTGTTTGGATCTCACCACGATGCGGGTCACGTTGTCAGGCAGGGTGCTGATATCAACTCCTCCTTCAGCCTGTGCATTGCGGGTTTGTCTGTGTTTGTGTGGGGTCTGCTGGTCCCTCCTGGTTCTGTGAAAACCGGATGGATCCCCATCTGTCCGCAGAGGAGTCCCCCTCAGTGCATCTAGAAAAAGACAGGCCTTATGGTAACTGAACAGAGTCAACACTGCATGCAGAGACAATCAGGAGGAATGAATCCATGAACACACAGATGTCCGTTGAACTGTACGTGATCAAGATGTTTTCCTCTTGCCGTGTTTTCTTCGTGCTGTAGTAATTCTTCTCCTGTTGTTGACTGTCAAATAGCTACCACTGTCAGTTCCTCAATAAGTAAAGTGCCAAATTCTAGATTCCAGACTTTTGAGAAAAACACAATCATTGAATTCTGTACTTGATATAAAAATGTGTGAAAACAGCTCTAAAATGATCTAGTAAAATGTTGTCTTTGAAACAGTTTTGCTATTAAACTCTAGCGACATCTGCTCTTTATTGGTTACCATAATTTGGATCATTAATAGTCAGACATGTCCACAGACAAATAAATTCATGTTTAGAAGTGTTGGAGCAATAACTCACACAAAAACCCACTAATGAGGGCAATTTCTTTACATGTGTTATGCATGAATTCTTTTTAATTTCTGTATTTTTAAACTAATAATGCAGCATGTGTGTTTTGGCTGGACTTAAGGGGGGTTATTAACTAAATGTGAAGCATGATACACCCTTTATTTGGTGCCAGCGTTCCTGTGTATGCAGACAGTGCACGGAGCCGTGTGCGTGTGTCTCTGCTGACCACCTACATTTGTCTGCGTGTCTTGTCATCTGCTCAACAGCTCATAGATGTTTAGATTTTTTTTTCACATTAACTTTTTTTGAGGAGTGTATTTCAGTAAACTGATCCTATGACTCACTACCCTGTGCACATTTTCGGACGACAAAGTTGCGAGGTCAGCAGAACTCGCTGACCAGCCAGGCAGGGTGAAGTTCTCTGTTGTTTTCCTACTGAGGAACAAGGAGAGGGATTATCTTCAGTTTTCTGTCTAGATTTTATGTGAGCTGTTAGTTCACTGAACTGAAGAATTAAGTAACAGCTTGTTGTGATCATTTTGACAGGCAAAGACAAGACCCAGCCTGGGGTTCAGACCCCCCCCCCCTTCTCAGCCTCTTTCTTTTAAAACTGTGTTTACAACCTATGATCAAAAGTATGTAGACATCCTGCATCCTGTCCACATACTTTTTTGTAGTTTTGGCTTAGAGCTATTTTGCTTGGTTTAGCTAGGTCTGTTTGTTCCAATTAAAATCTTAATGCTGCAGCATTCAATGATAAATTGGACAATAGTTTACTTCCAGCTTTGTAGCAGCTGTTTGGGAAAGGCTCTTTCCTGTTTTAACATGACAGTGCCAGCCTGCACAAAGCCAGGTCCATAGAGAAACAGTTTTTCCAGTTTGGTGTGGCAGGACTTGTTTGGCCTGCTCAGAGCCCTGACCTCAACCCCATCCAACACCTTTGGGATGAACTGGAATGCCGACTGTGACACAGTCACATTTTGCCCAACGTAAGTGGCCGACCTCAACAATGCTCTTTTGGCTGAATGGGAGCAAATCCCTGCGGCCAGCTTCCAAAATCTGGTAGAACAACTGAAACCAGAAGAGTGGAGGATGTTAAAGCCGCAGATTGATGCCCATGTGGTTTTGGAGTGAGATGTTTAACAATAACATATTGGTATAATGTTTGGTTCAAAATAATACGTTTTTCCTCTTAACTGAAAGATAAATGTGAGATGGCTTCTAAATATTTGTCCCGAGTTGTTAGATACAGCAGATGACATATTAGTTATTGACAATTAAAGGATTAGGGCAGCATGTGCTCTCTTGTAGAGAGTTAAATGAGAAGGTTGTCACTCTAACGATTGTGTGGTAAATATGAAACTACAGCCAGCAGCTGGTTAGCTTAGCACAAAGACTGGAAATGGGGAAATAGCTATCCTGGCTCTGTCCCAAGGTAACAAATTCTGCCTCTCAGCACCTCTAAAGCTGACTGATTAACACATTATATCTTGTTTGTTTAAAAATGTGTAAAACAACAAGTAGTGGTTTTTCAGGGCAGAGGGGATTTATCTGGCATTATTGTAATGACTTTCTACCCCTTATGCAGTTAGACACTGGAAGATTTTATCATTAGAATCAAAATTTAGTTATTTTTATCTCAGGCTCACTGAAAGCTGTTGGGGTGCTCGTGTTGAATAAGGATTAATTTAAGTATATTTTCTTTTGTTAGAGATGTAAAATACAAAAAAAAACTGACATAAAAATATGGGACAAGAGAGGTTATCACACACACAGGGGAGACGACTCTAATGAGGAATCTTGTTTGATTACGGTACAGTGGAAGCTATTTCCACGGCTTCAGAATGAGAGGCTCCTAATTGGGTCAGATTGGCAGCACTCATCATCATCATCATCACAAAACAACTGAAGGGGTATCAAAAAGCTGGGGGGAGAAATAAGGAAGAGCTTTTTGGTCAAAGAAGACAGGAAGTGGATGATGAGGAACTATGTATTTGACAGAAAAGCACCCTGTATATGATTGTGCAAACCTTTACACTTTATAGGCTACTTTCATGTTTTTGTTTACAGACTTCCAAAAGTGTTGAGCTTTCCTGGAAAATCTCTAACCTTGTCTAAGTGTCTGCATGTGGGTCTGGATTTCCAACAAAAAGAAGGGCTAAAAAGAGTTCAAGAGTGGGTTGGGCTTTGCATAAGGACTTGAGATAAACTGAACCTCAGTAGCATATGGTCTGGCAGACACATGTGTATGTGGAACCTGCACTGGGAATGTGCACACTGAAGCAGAAAAACATCCTGGTGAATTTGAAACAGGGCTCATAAAATCCAAAACAAAAAAAGTGATGGATGTGACAAATTTGCTGGTGAACAGCAGGTGAATTAGCTGTAAATATACACTATTAGAACAAAATGCATGTATTTTACTCTGACAGGCCTCTAAATTTAGAATATTCCTCTTAACTGTAAGTAACAACTGTACAGTTACAACTGTAACTGTAACTGTGATTTAGTCAAGTTACATCCACCAGTTGCAGAAAGATCCGATTTCCTGTTCTGCCTTGACTTTTGACCTGAGTGGGATTTAAACCCCTACTCCTCTAGTCTCCTACTTTGTATTATAAACAAATATATTAGCTCTTTTGAAACGATGCACCTGCAAGGCAAGGGTGTTCATTGTATCTGCTTCCTCAGATGTATCTGCATTGCAGTAACTGCCTTGCAAATCTAGTGGGTGTTGGGAGTCACATTGAATTAGGACACATCATTGTGAGCCACATAGTGTGTTATTGATATACACATTCTTTCCTTTCATCCCATTACCGTCTCCCACGCGCCTGTATCCCTAACCCTGATCTCTTGCTCTCTTTGTCTTTTTCCGGAAACGTTACGTTCTTTCATTGTTTATTTTAATATCTTATCTCTATTGTTTCCTTAATCTTTTGTGGTTGATGACCGACGTGTAAAAACATATTAGGTGACATTTTTAACAGTTTGAAAGCAGCTTTTAAAGGCTAGACAGCAACTGAAGAAACACTACACAAAAACCAAAGCCACGTTCCTCAACTGAGACAAAAGCTAAATGGTCTTTCAGTCTGTTCACCTGGAGAATGTCCAGGGATGAAAAATAAATTTCCTCTTTCTTGGTAAATTCACAACACATTGAAGTCAAGTCAAAGCGAGGATACATTGAGGGCATAAAGGCATGTATTTGGTCCTGGAAAGGAAAAAAGAATTATCTGCAGGCTCATCAAAAGAGAACAACGGGCCAACATCTTTTCTCCAGAGACAGATACGCCGAAGAGAGTGAGCCATTATGTACCGTCCAAACACAGCAGAGGATAGGTGATAAATTCTCAAGATCCAAACAAAGTCTTGACCCTGTAGCAGTGTGCTGTTGGAGATGAGACAAAGTGTTAGTGTCAGGACAGGAATTACCAAAGCACCTGCATTGTTCTGGCAAAAGAATCAGTGGAACAGTAATCACAACGCGAGGTCACTGCTCTGTGTGTCGGAGTGTGTCATTGCAGTTTAGCACAGTGGTTTTATTGTGGATTTTAAAAGGGTGATCTGTGTTAAAAAACCAGCCTGGAGCTTATGTAAGCCATTTGGCACCTTACACTCAGAGGAACAGCAGTAACCATAACACACAATCACAAACACTGGCAGCTGGACTGATAAGGAACCAAGAAGAAAAGGAAAATGTGGCATTTAGATAAATATGAATAAATGGATCAGGCTGAGGGTTTAGAAAATGTTTGATTTACTGTCATGGAGTTGTTTTTTGTTACAATTTGGAACTTATTTTCCATTTTTAGAGCAGCTGACATGTAGTTCTAGTTTGCAGATGGCGTTGGCTGTTTGTAGTTCACAGTCTGTTTTTTCAGTGCTGCAGTAGCTGTAGTTTTCACAATAGGAGATTATTTTACAGTAAGAAATGTGAAGTAGCTCCTGGCTTCTTTCTTACAGAAGCAGACATTGCATACTTTTCAGCTCACATCTGTCAGATTAACAGATGTGAGGTTTTGATTTCTAATTTTTAGCTTTTTTTGGAAGCTACATTTACATGATGATATTCTTGGTCTTTGTTGTAAGGTATTGTACTACTGGAAGTAAAAGTTGAACTACAGAAAAACTTATATTCCCTTTAGCTAATATAATAAGACTATTATAAGATATTCTCTTGGTGGCAGCCTAGAAGAAAATATTGGCGTTATGGCATTTTTAGCCAATTTAAGTAATTTGCCTGCAACTTCAGATCCACCTAAACTATTGATCAGTGCAGATTTATATCGATGCCATCCAGTTGTACCTATTAATATCTGCATCAGACTGAAGCCATTAGTATGAATCAAGCTGCCTTCGAGTTACTCCTAAAATAAACTCTTTTCAAGCAAAAAACTGTTAGATTCTACTTTTGTGTGGAGGTACATTAAATTGCATTGCAATTAGTAGCTGCACACAAACATTTAATGTTCAATGTACCTTCATTTAACTGCTCAAATGGCCACCATGTTAAGATTTTTTGAAAAATATCTTATTGTGTGTGAATAATATCAAATAATGCATGCATGTTACGATGCCTGAAGTCACACACAACAAGCCAGGAATCTCCTCTATGCTTTTATTTTGACATCACGCCAGAACAGGTAACATAAATCTTTTTAAGATGCAGACACATCTGGTGATTAACACTGGTATAAACCAAACATGCTGACTAAGCGCCATATAGTGAGGAATCTGCTGAAAAGTAGAGGTCACTCAGCAGTGGGATGTTCTAGGTTCAGGAACCTGTGACAGTGTTTCTAGCTACGCCCCAGCATGACAGAAAAAGTGAGGTAAGGGTCACCTAGTGGGAAAAATAACCTACTTTTATATATAGTGGTATGGATTCTTAGCTGTCCAATATAGGCCTGCTGTCACTCCATCACTTTAGTTCAGACTGAAATATCTACTGGGTGGATGCAATACAATGTTTTATACAGATTAATTATGACAGTGTATCGTGGTCCCTGGACTTTTCTTCTATACCACCAGCAGGTTGACAATTGTGGTTTTGATTGAAATGTCTCAGCAACTATTAGATGGACTGCCAACAAATTTGATTTACTCTTGTACCCCGCTGGATGACCTGACTTTCCTCTTCCATCATCAGGTCAAACATTTTTATTTGTCCAATACTTCCTACATTACATTTCCATCATGCTCAGCTGCACATTGTGTTTAGTGCTAATTGGCAAATGTAAGCTTGCTAAACTAAGATTGTGAAGATGGTAAATATTATACTTGCTATGCCTATCATCACAATGTTAGCATTGTCATTGTGAGCCTAATAGCATGCTGGTGTTAGCATTTAGCTCAGAGCATCACTGTGCCTCAGTAGGCCTCACAGAACAGCTAACACAGTGCTAGGCTATCTTGTTGTTAATGCTTGATTTTATAAACTGCACACCCAACCTGTGTTTGCACATGATTGATACATTAAATTGGCATTTCCACAGACAGATTTTCTTTCACAATTTGAACAGCATACACATGTAAAGGCCTGATCACACCAGAATTTAAAACAGCTAAATTTCCTACCAAACCAGTACATTTCTATGGAATTGTTCATTAAATTTGAATGTGAAGTAAAACTGCATTGAACTTTTGTGTGAGTTTGGTGAAATTTGACCCTGAAATTTGTGCTGATGCTCACCTCCAGACTGCCTTGACAGTGCTGACCTATGAGAGAACGGGGACAACCATGCAACCAATTCTGTTTAACTCTGCTGGATTATTAATTGCTCTGCAAAAGAGACGTGGCATGGCCTGCAGACAGGAGTGGATGTATGAATACAGTTAATAAAAGTGGCTGAGAACGCAGGTAGTCACTACATCATAAAGCTTCTAGCACCACCTATTTAGCCAATAGCTGTTCCACTTTGTGGTGTGAGCAAGCGATGAAGAAATCTGCTGTACATGGGTGAGGCTGACAACTTGAACTGAATCCTGGAATTTATTGTATTTTAGTGGTAAAGATGAGCATGGGCATTTTGTCGGACTTTAAGACTTTAAGAGTCATATGTTAGACGGGATCTGTCTCTCTGGTCTCTGCACAGTGTGTTGGGTTGTCGTTGGCAGAGCTAGGCCCCTGATCAGAAGAACTGGGACCACAGGAGAGGCCAGAGAAAGTGGAGCACCAGTGATTGTCGGAGGAGGAGCGGCAGCGGAAGAACGGGGGCTGGCTAAAAATAATATATCTCAGAGGAGAACAAAAATACATACATGCGCACACACACGCGTGCGAAGGCAGAGGAGTATACAGCACACATATACAGGAGATGCACAGAACAACCAAGCGCATAGTATTTTGTGTGATTAGACAGTTTAAAGCAACATTGAAAGGCAAGAAATGTTTCTAATGTAAGTATTCTAGGCGCAGCTTCTGCTCTCATTGACTTTTTCTACTGTTAAAAACTACCTGCTAGAATTAAAACTGAAATTACTGGTTAGCCTCAAACAATTAAGCTCTTAAGTGCGTTATTTCCAAGAAATACAGAAGTTTTGGAACGGCATCCTAAGTAAGTCCAGACTATACGCACAGTCTTTCATGTGCTTCCTGTGAAATGTCAAGGGACCTGTTAGCTTCACACATACATGTACACACACACAGATGCAAAATCCAACCCCCCAAAAAAGCTTTTTTCAATTTTACAGGTTGCAAGAGAGTGTCAGAAAAATTCAGATCAGATAACATTAACATGAATTCAGATTTTAGAAAGCTGCCTTGCAAAGCACTTGACAGTCAATGCTGAAGAAAGGCAGTCAAAATAGTGTTAATATCAGAATACATGTCAATACCTGTGTGTATTTGCTGTTGACGCTGAACAATGGGTGCTTACCTTCATGCTCCTGAGCCCAGACTCTCCCCAGCTCAGCTTGGGAGAGACAGATGAGGAGAACAGCACAAAGCCCCATGTCCAGCCGACTCTTCTCCCTCCTTCCCCAACTCTTTTGTCACTCCTCTCTTCTTCTTTTTCCCGTTTCCCCTCTCACTTCGCTGGAAGAACGGGGCGCCTCACTCCTCCACTCCCCCGCCTTTCGTCGCTCTCTCTTCGCCTCTGCTCTCCCACACAACTGGTTTTTCCTCACCTCAGCCAAGGTTTACTGCTTTTCTCTCTCCACTGTCTGTCGCTCTTCTCTGCTTTACGTCCTTATCCCTCAGAGCAACTTCTGGGATGACGGATCCATGGCAGGAAAAGGGTTGACAAACAGCAAGTGTTGCAGAGTGAGGAGATGTGTTCTCTACCTTTCAACCTCCAATCCAATTATTTTCTTCTCCTTAAAATAACTTTTAACTCCCCCTCTATCTATCTATCTGTCTGTCTGTCTGTCTGTCTCACTCTCGCTTTCCTTGTGTGTGTGTGTCTCAGCACTGGATTTTCATAAGACTTCCACAAAGGGGAAATATTTATGCATTTCTACATTTCTTTTCTTTCCTTCCAAACCAATAAAAGGGGTTTGGAGTTGGGAGGGGCATGTCTCCCCCATGTGGAAGCATGATGAACCAAAACAAATGTGATGTTGTTAAGTGGTTGACATTTTGAGCAAGGGTTCCCCTGTAGTTGATTTGAAGAAATATTACATTTTCTGGAAAACCACCAGTTAGTGGTGGGTGGTCAGGGTATATTTTTTTTACAAGAGCCCACAATACT